>ONZH01004622.1:0-19655 GCA_900303285.1 Rhinella marina | reverse complement strand
AGCAAAATTACGTATGTCATTACGTACCGTGCAGTATGGAGCAATTACACTGAAACTATTAGATTAGGCAGACTTGGTCTGCTTAAGTGCAACCCAGACAAATGTCGCACAGAGATTTTTGTAATGTAGCTGTATCAGTGAGAGCAACAGACCTTTTTTTAATTAAGTGACGTACAGAATGTGTCACCTGGACAGAAAATACGGAGTGTGGATTGTATATAGGTGGATAAGTTAGAGCAAAAATACGTATGTTATTACGTACCGTGCAGTATGGAGCAATTACACTGAAACTATTAAATTAGGCAGACTTGGTCTGCTTAAGTGCAACCCAGTCAAATGTCACACAGAGATTTTTGTAATGTAGCTGTATCAGTGACAGCAAAAGACCTTTTTTTTAATTCAGTGACGTACAGAATGTGTCACCTGGACAGAAAATACGGATTGTGGTTTGTATATAGGTGGATAAGTTAGAGCAAAATTACATATGTTATTACGTACCGTGCAGTATGGAGCAATTACACTGAAACTATTAGATTAGGCACACTTGGTCTGCTTAAGTGCAACCCAGACAAATGTCGCACAGAGATTTTTGTAATGTAGCTGTATCAGTGACAGCAAAAGACCTTTTTTAATTAAGTGACATACAGAATGTGTCACCTGGACAGAAAATACAGATTGTGGTTTGTGGTGACTGGACAGCTGAACTGTGACACACAGAATGGTTCCACACAGCTGTATGAAATGGATTTGTATCACTGAGATAAAACAACAAAAAACTTTTTTTTATTTTTTTTTTATTTTTGTATTCTGTTTTATTTTTAACGTGACGTGCAGAAACTATCAGAGAGCAAACTCAGCCCCTGCTGACTGTGGCTATTTTGACTGCAAACCAGACAAATGTCGTACAGAGATTTTTCTAATGTAGCTGTATCAGTGAAAGCAAAAGACCGTATTTGATTACGTGACGTACAGTATGGGTCACCTGGACAGAAAATACGGATTGTGGTTTGTGGTGAGTGGACAGCTCTGTGCCTAACGACATCCAGACAGCATCTGAGCCGAGCACCGCGGGCAGTCACTAGTATATTCCAGGGTCACCTGATCAGGCCAGCCAACCCCTGCTATCAACATGTAAGGGCCCCATGTGATGCTGGGTGTACCGCAAAGTCTCCTGGCTTGTGATTGGCTGAGTTTATAGGCGCCAAAAATTCAAAATGCGGGAGATGCCATTTCCTCGAGCATGGCGAGATACTCGTCCGAGCAGCGAGCACTTACGAGTACCGTAATACTCGAATGAGCAACAAGCTCGGACGAGCATGCTCGCTCATCTTTACTTTACATCTTTCCTGATGTATAGAGATGAATAGAGTTGAGCGAGCACTAAAATGCTCGGGTGCTCGTTATTCAAGTAGAATTTTTCCCGATGCTCGGGTGCTCGTTTCGAATAACAAACCCCATTGAAGTCAATGGGAGATTCAAGCATTTTTTGCAGGGGACCGGAGCTCTGCATAGGGAAGGTTGCGTGAAAACCTGGAAACCTCAGAAAATGATGGAAACACCACGGAAATGGACAGGAACCAGCAGGGGCAGCATGCATGGATGCCTCTGAGGCTGCCCAATCGTACCATTATGCCAAATTCTGGGCAACAGCCTGGTGGTGACCCTCAAGACAATTGTGCTGACCCAGACCAAGATGGGCAAGGCACATGCCCATCACATGTTAGTAAAGCACCCAAGTAGGTGCAACGAAGGTCCATCAACCGCCTGCGGGTGACACCACTGCCCATGCTGGCACTGCTGTCCTATCCCCCGCCCCACAACGCAGGCAAAAGCCTGACACAGCGTGGTGACAGCTTGGTGACAAAGTTAGATTGAAGGTAGCAGGTGAACCACCAAAAAATTTACCCTGACACAGCATCGCGGTGAACCCAGAGTGACCAAGTGAGACTGAGGTAGCAGGTGAAGCACTTAAAATTTTACCCTGACACGAAATGGCGGTGTACGTCAGACGCCGCCTGCATGAGATTAGGGATAGAGCTGCTGTCTGTCAGGAAGAGTGTTAGGGCCTTAATTTAGATTTTGGTTAGGCAGGAATCATGCTCAAAGAACCCAACAGCCCTTCTAAGGGCTACAAGCACATTTTTTTTGGTCTCCTCCTGGCTGCTCCATGAGATTAGGGATAGAGCTGCTGTCTGTCAGGGAGAGTGTTAGGGCCTCAATTTAGATGTTGGTTAGGCAGGAATCACCCACAAAGAACCCAACAGCCCTTCTAAGGTCTACAAGCACGTTTTTTTTGGTCTCCTCCTGGCTGCTGGCTGGGACTTGTAGTGCAGCTACCGCCATCTTGGCTGCAAGCTGTGCACTGGTGGTAGAAGGGACAGTACATGGTCCACACAGACCCAAAAGAAATTGCCCAAAGTCCTCTCAGTACTCATTTTTGCTGCTGCTGTACCTTGGCTTGCTGAGATCTGTAGTGCAGTCTAGGGAATATGTTTTTTTCTCTCAGTTATATACACTCACCGGCCACTTTATTAGGTACACCTGTCCAACTGCTTGTTAACACTTAATTTCTAATCAGCCAATCACATGGCGGCAACTCAGTGCATTTAGGCATGTAGACATGGTCAAGACAATCTCCTGCAGTTCAAACCGAGCATCAGTATGGGGAAGAAAGGTGATTTGAGTGCCTTTGAACGTGGCATGGTTGTTGGTGCCAGAAGGGCTGGTCTGAGTATTTCAGAAACTGCTGATCTACTGGGATTTTCACGCACAACCATCTCTAGGGTTTACAGAGAATGGTCCGAAAAAGAAAAAACATCCAGTGAGCGGCAGTTCTGTGGGCGGAAATGCCTTGTTGATGCCAGAGGTCAGAGGAGAATGGGCAGACTGGTTCGAGCTGATAGAAAGGCAACAGTGACTCAAATTGCCACCCGTTACAACCAAGGTAGGCAGAAGAGCATCTCTGAACGCACAGTACGTCGAACTTTGAGGCAGATGGGCTACAGCAGCAGAAGACCACACCGGGTGCCACTCCTTTCAGCTAAGAACAGGAAACTGAGGCTACAATTTGCACAAGCTCATCGAAATTGGACAGTAGAAGATTGGAAAAACGTTGCCTGGTCTGATGAGTCTCGATTTCTGCTGCGACATTCGGATGGTAGGGTCAGAATTTGGCGTCAACAACATGAAAGCATGGATCCATCCTGCCCTTGTATCAACGGTTCAAGCTGGTGGTGGTGGTGTCATGGTGTGGGGAATATTTTCTTGGCACTCTTTGGGCCCCTTGGTACCAATTGAGCATCGTTGCAACGCCACAGCCTACCTGAGTATTGTTGCTGACCATGTCCATCCCTTTATGACCACAATGTACCCAACATCTGATGGCTACTTTCAGCAGGATAATGCGCCATGTCATAAAGCTGGAATCATCTCAGACTGGTTTCTTGAACATGACAATGAGTTCACTGTACTCAAATGGCCTCCACAGTCACCAGATCTCAATCCAATAGAGCATCTTTGGGATGTGGTGGAACGGGAGATTCGCATCATGGATGTGCAGCCGACAAATCTGCGGCAACTGTGTGATGCCATTATGTCAATATGGACCAAAATCTCTGAGGAATGCTTCCAGCACCTTGTTGAATCTATGCCACGAAGAATTGAGACAGTTCTGAAGGCAAAAGGGGGTCCAACCCGTTACTAGCATGGTGTACCTAATAAAGTGGCCGGTGAGTGTATATTACAGTCCAGTGAACAATTATGTCGTGTGCTGTACAGTAGCGTCAGTCTAGGGTATACGTTTTTTCTCTCATTCATATATCCTACAGTGCAGTGAAAAATTCTGTGGTGTGTGGTACACTATCCGCAGTCTAGAGAATACGTTTTTGGCCTCAGATATTAATTCGACAGTTTAGTGATTACACAAAATGTTGAACCCAAGGGCTAAGGGTCAAGGACGTGGGCGTACAAGTGACGTAGGAGGGCAGAGGCCGTGGTCCTGGGCAGGGTGACACAGTACCTACTGATGAGGGAGCAATGGAACGCCGCAGAGTTTCACTCCCTAGCTTCATCTCGCAACTTACAAGGTCACGTGGTACACCACTATTGAAACCACAACAGTGCGAACAGGTGATGACGTGGATAGCGGATAATGTGTCCAGTAATTTATCCATCACCCAGTCTTCCACACAGTCCACCCACTTTAGCCAAGGGAGTAGACCTCTGGCTCCTCCAGCTCAACCTCCTTCCCCCCCAGCCTCCCCCCCCCCCAAATGGAAAATATGGATTCAGATCCGGCATACTCACAGGAAGTCTTTTCAGGACCCTACCCAGAGACACAAACCACTGCTCAACAGCAACCTGAGCAGTTGCTCTGTCCCGATGCCCAAAATTTAGAACTTTCTCAGTCTGTGGGTGATGAGAGTGTGGACTTAGTGCAAGTAGTGCGTCAAGAGGTGTCGGATGATGATGAAACACGGTTGTCAGACATTGACATTGTCAGCGCAGTAAGTCCCAGGAGGCAGCAGAGTGAGGAATCGGATGAAGAGCAGGTGGATGATGAGGTGACTGACCCGAGCTGGGTTGGTAAGCCTAGTCAAGACAGTGCTTCTGAGGGGGAGGCAAGTGTAGCACCAGAACAGGTTGGAAGAGGCAGTGGGGTGGCCAGATGGAGAAGCAGGGCCAGAGCAAGTAGATCAGCAACTGCTTCACGGAGTGAAGCTCCCGTGCCGAGGCCTAGATGTTCGCAAGTCTGGAGGTTCTTTAAAGAAAGTGAGGATGACAGACGGACTGTGGTGTGCAACCTGTGCCACACCAGGATCAGCAGGAGAGCCACCACTACCAGCCTAACCACTACCAGCATGCGCAGGCATATGAGTGCTAAACACACGACTTAATGCAACCAAGGCCGTTCACCTCCTGCGGATCACACCACTGCTCCTTCCCCTGTGTCACATGCTGGCTCGGCGAGTCAACCCCCCGCCCAGGACCCCGGCACAAGCGCCTCCCGCCCTACAACCACCCCTTCACCTCCACACCCTACAACAATGTGTCCCAGCGCAGCCTTCAGCTGTCTTTGCATCAGACATTGGAGCACAAGCACAAACGTAAATACAATTCCACCCACCCACATGCACAAGCCATAAACATCCACACTTTCAAGCTGCTGAGCCTGGAGATGCTGCGATATAGACTGGTAGAGACTGAGGCTTTCCGCAACCTGATGGCGGTGGCTGTCCCTCGGTACTTGGTCCCCCACTATTTTTAACGATGTGCCGTCCCAGCCCTACACCAGCACGTATCAGAGAACGTCATCCGTGCCCTGACCAACGCGGTTACTGAGAAGGTCCACCTAACCATGGACACGTGGACAAGTGCTGGCACATTGGGTTAACTTGGTGGAGGCTGGGACCGAGTCTGACCCTGGGGCCGCTCATGTACTGCCCACACTAAGGATTGTGGGGCCTACCTCGGTCACGGTTTCTCAGACTTATTATTATGCCTCTTCCTCCAACCCCTCCTCCTCCTACTCTCAAATACAATCTGTGAGCACGGCACCTTTAGTCGGTAGCTCTAGGTGCAGTAGCACTGCCGTGGATAAGCGCCAGCAAGCGGCGCTGAAACTGCTGAGCTTAGTGACAAGAGGCACACCGCCAAAGAGCTGTTACAGGGCATCATGGCACAGACCGATCTTTGGTTGGTGCCGCTGAAACTCAAACCAGGCATGGTTGTATGTGACAACGGGCGTAACCTGGTGGCGGCTCTGCAACTCGGCAGGCTCACACATGTGCCATTATACACCAATACTATTTCCCAAAGTAACAAAAACCCATATAAACACTGCATATAAAACCTGCCTGGCCCACGTGTTCAATCTTGTGGTTCAGCGGTTCCTCAAGACCTACCCCAATTTGTCTGATTTGCTCACCAAGGTGCGACGCATCTGGGCGCATTTCCGCAAGTCAGCCATAGATGCTGCCACTCTCAGGGCAGTGCAACGGCACTTACAACTGACAGCTCACCGACTGTTGTGCGAAGTGCCCACACAATGGAATTCCACATTACACATGTTACTCAGGGTTTACCAGCAGCGCAGAGCAATTGTAGGCTGCCAGATGACAACTTCCACAAGAACTGGTAGTCAGGTTAGTCAGCTTCTTCAAGTGTACAGTGAGGAGTGGACGTGGATGTCTGATATCTGTCAGGCGTTAAGGAACTTTGAGGAGTCAACACTAATGGTCAGCGGCGATGCCGCCATTATCATCGTCACCATCCTGATGCTTTGTCTGCTGAAAAAGTCACTGCTCAGCATGAAGTCAGAGGCTTTGCGCTTGTCATAGGAGATGGGGGAAGAAGATAGGTTGCTTGATAGCCAGAGCACCCTCAGGTCTGTTTCTCAGCCCGTAGTGGAGAAGGAGGAGGAAGAGGAGGAGACTGTTGGCGAGACTGAAGAGGGTACCTATGCTCATTCCTTCTTATCTGTTGAGCGTGTATGGGCTAAAGAGGAGGAGTTGGAGGAGGAGGAGGAAATGGAGAGTCAGCCTATTGAGGAGATTATTGCATGTTGGGACTCTGGCGCACATGGCTGACTTCATGTTAGGCTGCCTTTCCCGTGACCCTTAGAAGCATTTTTGACAACACCGATTACTGGGTGTTCACCCTCCTGGAACCCAGGTACAAGCAGAACTGTTCCACTCTCATTCCTGTAAAGGAAAGGAGTATGAGAGTGAATCAATATCAACAGTCCCTAGTGCACAAGCTGAAACTATCCTTCCCATCTGACACCACTAGCGGCAGAGGACGTAGTTCTGTGGGCCAACTAGTGGGGGAGAGCAGGGGAGCAAGCAGCTTGTCAAGCACTGGCAGGAGAACACTCTCCAAGGCCTTTGCAAGTTTTATGGCACCCCAGCAAGACTATGTCAACCGTCCCCCAGTAGGTGGGAGCTGTCCAGAAAGATGGTGAGGGAGTACCTAGGTGATCATACCAACATCCTGTGTAATCACTCTGCTCCATACAACTACTGGGTTGCAAAGCTGGACACATTGCCCGAACTGGCGCTGTACGCCTTGGAGGTGCTTGCCTGCCCTGCCGCTTGCGTGTTGTCAGAGTGGGTCTTCAGTGCAGCTGGTGGCATCATCACTGATAAGCGTACACGCCTGTCAACTGACAGCGCTGACAGGCTGACGATTATTGAAAAGAATAAAGCCTGGATTTTCCGGGAATGCAAATCTCCACCGGGGGAAAGCAGCTCAACATGAAGATTCTTTATGTATCCTCTCCTCCTCCTCTTCGCACAAAAACGCTGAACCAACATGCAATGTTTTTGAGGGCCAACTGGCGCTCTATACAAACAATGTTTACGGAGGGCCACCTACAGGCCTTCTCTCCAATAAATTTTTTAGTAGCGTCAACTACAGACACTCAAAAACAATTTTACAAGAGGGTCAACTACAGACACTCCAAAAACAATTTTACAGGAGGGTCAACTACAGACACTCCAAAACAATTTTTTAGGAGGGTCAACTTCAGACACTCTGCATTTGACTGCAATCTCAGTCTGACCAAGGCATTGGTGGTGTCACCGCCATACTGTGTCAGTGTAAAATTTTATGTGCTTCACCTACTACCTGATTGTAATTTGGTCACTCTGTTGTCACCGCCATGCTGTGTCAGTGTAAAATTTTATGTGCTTCACCTACTACCTGAGTGTAACTTGGTCACTCTGTTGTCACCGCCATGCTGCTTCAGTGTAAAATTTTATGTGCTTCACCTGCTACCTCAACTAATTTGGTCACTTGTTGGTGTCAACACTAGAGTGCGGCTACTATACCGCACACGACAGAATTGTTCACTGCACTGTAGTATATACATTTTTCAATGGACTGTAGTACATATAACTGAGAAAAAAAACCTAGTCTTTAAATGGCGGCTATTTTACCGCAAAGCACTCTATTTTTCACTGGACTGTAATACATATAACTGAGAGAAAATACGTATTTTATAGACTGACGCTGCTGTGCAGCACACTAGAGAATTGTTCACTGGACTATAGTACATATAACTGAGAAAAAAACGTAGTCTTTAAATGGCGGCTATTTTACCGCAAAACACTCCATTTTTCACTGGACTGTAATACATATAACTGAGAGAAAATACGTATTTTATAGACTGACGCTGATGTACAGCACACTAGAGAATTGTTCACTGGACTGTAGTACATATAACTGAGAAAAAAAACGTAGTCTTTAAATGGCGGCTATTTTACCGCAAAGCACTCCATTTTTCACTGGACTGTAATACATATAACTGAGAGAAAATACGTATTTTATAGACTGACGCTGATGTACAGCACACTAGAGAATTGTTCACTGGACTGTAGTACATATAACTGAGAAAAAAACGTAGTCTTAAAATGGCGGCTATTTTACCGCAAAACACTCCATTTTTCACTGGACTGTAGTACATATAACTGAGAGAAAATACGTATTTTATAGACTGACGCTGATGTACAGCACACTAGAGAATTGTTCACTGGACTGTAGTACATATAACTGAGAAAAAAACGTAGTCTTTAAATGGCGGCTATTTTACCGCAAAGCACTCCATTTTTCACTGGACTGTAATACATATAACTGAGAGAAAATATGTATTTTGTAGACTGACGCTGATGTACAGCACACTAGAGAATTGTTCACTGGACTGTAGTACATATAACTGAGAAAAAAAACGTAGTCTTTAAATGGCGGCTATTTTACCGCAAAACACTCCATTTGTCACTGGACTGTAATACATATAACTGAGAGAAAATACGTATTTTATAGACTGACGCTGATGTACAGCACACTAGAGAATTGTTCACTGGACTGTAGTACATATAACTGAGAAAAAAACGTAGTCTTTAAATGGCGGCTATTTTGCCGCAAACCACTCCATTTTTCACTGGACTGTAGTACGTATAACTGAGAAAAAACGTATTCCCTAGACTGACGCTACTGTACAGCACACCAAATAATTGTTCACTGCACTGTAGGATATATAACTGAGAGAAAAAACGTATTCCGTAGACTGACGCTACTGTACAGTACTCTACATAATTGTTCACTGGACTGGAGTACATATAACTGAGAAAAAACGTATTCCCTAGACTGACTCTACTGTACACTACATAATTGTTCACTGGACTGTAGTGTACAGATCTACAGATCTACAGATCCCAGCAAGCCAAGGTACAGCAGCAGCAAAAATGAGTACTGAGAGGACTTTGGGCAATTTCTTTTGGGTCTGTGTGGACCATGTGCTGTCCCTTCTACCACCAGTGCACAGCGTGCAGCCAAGATGGCGGTAGCTGCACTACAAGTCCCAGCCAGCAGCCAGGAGGAGACCAAAAAAAAAAGGTGCTTGTAGCCCTTAGAAGGGCTGTTGGATGATTCCTTTGTTTCCTTTGATTCCTTTGATTCTTTGTGGATGATTCCTACCTAACCACATTCTAATTTCACGCCCTAACAGTGTGCAGCCTAGATGGCGGTAGCTGCACTACAAGTTCCAGCCAGCAGCCAGGAGAAGACAAAAAAAAAAAAACGTGCTTGTAGCCCTTAGAAGGGCTGTTGGTTTCTTTGTGGGTGATTCCTGCCTAACCAACATCTAAATTAAGGCCCTAACACTCTCCCTGACAGACAGCAGCCCTATCCCTAATCTCATGCAGGCGGCGTCTGACGCGAGCATTGCGGGACCAGATTCTTATATTCCCAGGACATCTGATCTGGCCAGCCAATCCCTGCTATCGACTCATAGGTGCCCCACGTGATGCTAGGAGGTACCAAAGACTCTCCTGCATGTTGATTGGCTGAGAAAAGGCGCCTAACATGCAGGAAGAGGAAGATGACATTTCCTCGAGGATCGCGATATGCTCGCCCGAGTAGAGAGCATATGCGAATACCCTAATGCTCGAACGAGCACCAAGCTCGGACGAGTATGTTCGCTCATCTCTAGATATGAATTATTCTTGAAACAGTCCATTTAATCTATTTATTTTTTTGTAGGTGGGGCCTCCAGAACTGGACACAGTATTCCACCTACTCCTACTGGTTATACCTTTAGATACGCAGCTAGGTATCCTACTTGCTTTCCCAGCCACCTGCCCAAACTGTGCGCTCAAGCTGTCTAATATCAGGACACCTAGATGCTTCTCTTCTGAAGTCTTGCTAACACAGAACTGTCAAAATAATATTCAGATAGAACGGTTCCTTCTCCCCAAGTACATTATTCTACATTTGGAATCATTAAAATTCAGTATCCATGCAGTATCCATCCAGAGAGCTGGTATAACTTGAGAAAAGTCTTGAAGATGGGAGTAAGAGATTTAAATTATGGAGGATATTACTCTCAGATCATTGACAGAATGGAGAAAGCAAGTAGGGTGGTAGAGAGAGATGAGGGAGGATATGCTACAGCACTGTGGAGAGCTTGAGGGATTATGAGAACTTTGAACTGTATTCAGTGGTGGATGGGCAACCAATGAAGTGACTGTCACAGGCTAGAGGCATTGGTGTAGAGACAAGTGCAGATATTCTGTAGATAAGGTATACATAAAAAGAGCATGCAAGTGATTGAATATGGGGAACAAAGGAAAGATCTGAGTCAAACATGACCTCAAGACAGTAGGCATGCCCAGGACTTATGATAGTATTTGTGTGGGTTAGTAGATGGTGACAAAGACAAGAAGTTCAGTTTTTTAGAGGTTTGGTTTCAGATCGAGAGAGGGCATAATGTAAGAGACATCTGCCAGACAATCACTGTTTTTTTGCAGTAAAGCAGGGGTGATGTCAGGGCATGAAGTGTATAGACAGAGTTTCTTTGTGTGGCAGGTAAAAAGCTGTAGTTAGTAAAAAGGGGAAGTGCTGGGCTTGGTGAAACATGCAGTTCAGTTAGTAGCAAGATAATTGAAGGAGTTAGATGATTTGTGTGATTTGTGAGGTTGTTTTATGCTGCATCATGGAGGAAGATGGATCAGGGTGATGCATTAGGGTAAAAAGTGTGTTTGAATTAAATATGGATGAGAGAAGGGTTGATATAAACATGGTCAGGAGGAGATAAAAAGACATAAGTGACATAGAGAGACTGTGAGGACTGTAACATATCGGGAAGATCTACATTTGGCAAATGAATGAAACAAGATGGTGGACTAATAAAATTCAAACACATAAAATAAACAACCTAAAGCACCGAAAGCAAAACCCTTGAGAATGGAGCATCATTGACCAGGGAAAATTCTGTAGGTGAGGTGCAGATAAAAAAGAGAGATCTGAGTCAAACATGATCCCAAGAGAGCGGGCGTGCCTAGGAGTTACAATAGCACAGCAGACCGAAATTGAAATATAACATTTAGGTGGGTTAATATATGGGGGAAAGACAAGAAGTTCATTTTTTGAAAGGTTCAGTTTCAGATAAAGAGGGCATAACTAGCGAATCGAAGTGAAACTAATTGACTTTGATCCGAATTTCAGAAAAAACTTTTATTTGCCACGAATCCGAATTAGCTTGTGCTTCATGGTAACTAATGTTTTTTTTCCCTAAAATGTCAGCTACACCAGTTACAAAGTGAAAGTAAGAAGCCCGGGAACGCAAAATTACCCACAATGCTGTGTAGCCAGCCAATCAGCAGATTCTGTGTAATGTCACAGCCCTTTAAAAGCCTCATCCTGTGCAGTCATCACCATTTTACTGTGAATTAACCATAGGGAGCGATGTGGCAAGCACTAGGTACAGTTTTTTTTTAATCATGCTTTTAATTGTAGAATATGGGATAGGGACAATGCAGGAACAGTGTACGGAGATCAAAGGGAAAGCACAGGGAGACTGCCGGGACAGTGCAGGCTTAGTGCAATCGCCCTGTGCACCATGTTCACCTGATGCGCCATTCATTCTTAACATTTTCTGTTTTAAATAGACTTACTGTGCATCAGACTTATTGTCAACAGGCAGTCTCCTTTTTAGGCGCGTTTACCTATTTCACCTACTGTGTTATTAATAATAAATCTGTTCAGCTATACATAAAATTACTCTGCATCAGACTTATTGTCAACATGTGGTCTAAAATATAGAAGCGCTTATCTACTATATTTGCTGCGCTATTAATAATTAATCTTTTCTGTTATATATAGACATACTGTGTATCAGACTCATTGTCAACAGGTGGTCTAATATATAGGTTTGTTTATCTAGTTCACCTACTGAACCATTCATAGTAACATAGTAACATAGTTTATAAGGCCGAAAAAAGACTCTGTCCTTCCAGTTCGGCCTGTTTTCCTACAAGTTGATCCAGAGAAAGGCAAAAAAAACCCTGTGAGGTAGAAGCCAATTTTCCCCACTTTAGGGGAAAAAAAATCCTTCCCGACTCCAATCAGGCAATCAGAATTACTCCCTGGATCAACGACCCATCTCTAGTAACTATAACCTGTAATATTATTACCCTCCAGAAATACATCCAGGCACTTCTTACCATCACCACCTTCTCAGGCAGAGAGTTCCATAGTCTCACTGCTCTTACTGTAAAGAATCCTCTTCTATGTTTGTGTACAAACCTTCTTTCCTCCAGGAGCATAGGATATCCCCTCGTCACAGTAACAGTCCTGGGGATAAATAGATCATGGGAGAGATCTCTGTACTGACCCCTGTTATATTTATACATTGTTATTAGATCACTCCTCAGTCGTCTTTTTTCTAAGGTGAATAACCCTAATTTTGATAATCTATCTGGGTACTATAGTCCACCCATTCCAGTTATTACTTTAGCTGCCCTCCTCTGAACCCTCTCCAGCTCTGCTATGTCTGCCTTGTTCACAGGAGCCCAGAACTGTACACAGTACTCCATGTGTGGTCTGACTAGTGATTTGTAAAGTGGCAGGACTATGTTCTCATCACGGGCATCTATGCCTCTTTTGATGCAACCCATTGTCTTATTGGCCTTGGCAGCAGTTGTCATTCATTATTATTTACATAGTTAAGTTACATTACAGATTAAGGTAATGTACACTATGACCAACAGACAGTTGCCTGGGCCCTCAAAAGAAATGGGCAGAAAAAGGGGTAGGGGTAGTAGCAGTTGCTGAAAAAGGCAAGGGCTGCCACTGTCATCCTCTGGTCATGTTTTGACCAACAATCTAGATATCCTCGAATAGTTGACTCGCACAGCCAAGAATCCGTGGGTTTCTCTGACACCACACTTAATTGGCATGGTCTAGGAACAACTTATGTGCCCTTTTCAGCGAGGACAAGCTTAGTGAGGAAAGTCATCAGGTACAGTCCAGCACAGACTTGGAGGAGAGGTCTGCTCCTTCTTCCTGAAGGCATACCACTAGCCATGATGACATAGGAGCATGCGAGCAGTCAGGGACGTTGCCATGAGACAGGTGAGGGTGACATAAGTGACGAACAGACAGTAGTGGATTATAATGTGTCCGATCAATCATGAGAGCTTGGTGAAGAGGGGGCATCATCATCAACATCATCATCACCATAACATGAACTCTGACCATTTCAGAGAACTGATGGCTTGTGTCTACCCAAGGTGAAGAGTCCCAAGCTATTATTACTTCTCTAAAAAAGACATACCAGCCCTGCACACTTATGTTGAGCAGAAGGTGGGCCAGTCCTTGAGCCTGTCGCTGACTGGTACAGTTCATGCCAGTGCTGACATGTCGAACTGTAATTATGGTTAAGGACAATATATGTCCTTTACAGCCCACTGGGCAAACAAAGTTCCGGCCCAGGAACACCAGCAAATTGGCCAGGTGATGGCAATGCCTCTGTGTTGTAATCGTGGAATTTCTGTGCCAATATCCTCGGTTGCCTCCTCATCCTCCATCTTGTCCCCAGCCTCCACTGTACGCATGGTTCAGAGTGGTCCTCCAGCATACCACCTATGCAAAGAGCGGCTTTGTCACGCGATTCTGCACCTTGTCAGCCTGGGCGAACGGAGTCACACTGGGGAGGAACTTCTCTACCTTATCAACCAAGAAAATGAATCCTTGCTGTGTCCTCCCCAACTAGAGATAGGGAGGGTTAAACCATATGCCCCCACATAGCGCACATTTTCAATCTAGTTGTCACCCGATTCCTGAAGTTTTCTACCCAACTGAAAGATGTCTTTAAAATGTCAAAGAAACTGTGCATGCACTTTGGCCACTCTTACTGTGCAAAACATGCCCTCCTTGTCTGCAAAGGCAGAATGGTGTTCTCCTACATTGCCTCAAATACGTTCCCTTATGTTGGAACTTCATGCTCCACATGTTGGACGGACTGTATGAGGAAACTCATGACAAATTTTTTGATGATACAGTCAGGATACAGTCAGGACTACTCTCCGGTGTTACTTTGACATTAGACAGTGGCAGCTCATGCGTGACACCTACCGTTAGCTCATGTCCTTTGAGGTGGACACTTAATTTGTCAGTCACCAGGACTATAGGATGAATGATGTCATTCCACTTCTTCAAATCTTGGGGGGATGCTGATAAATCTAACTGTTGAGGGGACAGAAAATGTGGCACCTACATCAGATAGTCATCTGAGTCCTGTGGAGGCTGAACTGGCACAGGAGGAGGCCATAAACGCCTAGGAATTCTATATAGAACTAGGCGGTTTATCTGCCCAAGCGACAGGAGAGGAGCAGTAGGAGCTAGAGGGCAAAGACGAAGACGATGCAGATGACCTCGACAGACCATGGTAGTATGCAGTGGAGATGGTGGCAGAGAGTCCCTCCATGTCCCTTGTGCAAATGGCCATATAATGGCCTTGATAATTTGCTTGTGTAGTGACAGCCGCATTATCCCCATTTGGCAGAGGGATGACTACTGTTTCTTCACAATGTTAGATTCTTGCTACCGGTCCAAAATGGGGCCTTTTTTATACCATCTGAGAGGGATGAATAACTCAACAACTAATGAAACATCCTTTGTAGTCAGTTGATTGCTGTCTAAGTGTGCCATCACCCATCTTCACAAAGGGCTAAATGGGGGGACCCCCTGAGCTCATGCTCCACTGCCAAGACTGCTGGAGGGGGTTGGGGTCCAGGAGCAGCATCAGCTACATCAGCAGCAAGTCTTGAGTCTCTGATGAGCAGTTTTCTTCAACCGTCTACTGAAGAAACCAGCCAGTCGCAGCAGGACATGGAGAAAAACCTGAACCAGCAGGTGGTGGCATACTGCACCCTATCACTTCATATCCAAGATCCCCTGGACTACTGGGCAGCCAAACTTGAATTGTGGCCACAACTGGCCGAGTTTGCTCTGGGAAATCTTTCCTGCCTGGCCAGTAGTGTGGCATCAGAGCGGGTGTTTAGTTACCCCAAAGAGCACTCACGTTTCAACACAAAATGCTGAGGAACTAACCTTTATAAAGATGAATCAGGCCTGGATCAACCAGGATATCCAGACACCGGTGCCTGATAAAACAGACTAGATCATTTTGGCAGTAATGATCTGACTGTAGTGTGCTGCCACACCAGAACATTGTGACAAATCGACAGCTAATTCTGGCCACGTGCCGCTGCCACTATTTTGATGATGCCACCTGCCTGACGCTACACATCTGCTGCCTCTACTGCCATCTGATCTGCCACCATCTTGTGCTGTTACTGCCACTGCTGTTGCCCTTCTCCCCGTTTCCCTCTGTTGTAACTCTTCATGCTGTTGTCATCCTCTCCACTCTTTCCTGGCGCCACTGTTGTGACTCGTCATGCTGTTGCCACCTTCACCAGTCTGGTACAGGGCTACAAGTGTCCTCTTTGACCGTGTTGACATCACTGTTTATTTTTCTGTTCAGAAAAATAACAAAATGGATCCAGTGGTTTGACCGTCCAGAAGGCCTCCATCACACGGTCTGTATTTTGTATCAGGATTTGATCATTATTTGGAAGTCAAAAGCAGGAGCTGTCCAAATACTAATGGTTTGAAGGCGGATGCTCAAAATACAGGATCCAAAGAATGGAAAGATAAACAGTAATTTGAACACAGCCTTACTGTTGACACCCATCCCACTGTCATGGGGCCACTACTGCTATTTGTTCAGTTATTTTCATCACTAATTGTAAGCCAAATTCAGGAGCCATGCCTAATCTCGGATTAGGTATCATGAATAGATCTGCATCTATTCTATGTTTTTGAACTGTGGCTGCTTTGGGCTGACAATGATGATGTGATGATGAGATTAATTGACCAAATAAGCCTAATAGTGACACACAGTCTTTTTGCAGCTAACAGAAGGGATTCAAACGCATGTGTTTACACTGCTACAACATTAATCAAAATAACCTTTTTCTCCACTACTTTTTTGGCGTCAAGAGTCATTGGGACCTCTGCAGGGGGTGCACAGTTTTGTTTTTTGTTTTTTTTTTTTGCTTTACTAAAGGCTGCTATATACTTTTTTTTTGTTTAGATAGGGGTAAGCTAGGAATGTTGGTGGCCTGCACAATGATGCGTACGTCCATATATGTGACCTTCCTGTCATTCTGACGCACAGTAACTGTTTCGCTACCAGAAAGGACTAGCTATGCATGTTGCTGCAATGCACAGTGATGTACACTGAGATACATTCTCCCTAAAGTTTAACTGCAGGCCAGGATAAACCAGCTTTAAAACTGCAGTCCGGGATAAACCTAATTTAAAATCCTTCATGACAAAATAATTCTAAACAAATTTTTTGAGTAATTCAGTGAAGTGACCAAATTGAATTTTTGAAAACTTTACTCATCTCTGGACATAATGTTAGAGACAGGTGCCAGACAATCACTGGTGTTTTGTAGTAAAGCAGGGGTAATATCAGGGGATGATGTGTATAGTTGGGTGTCAACAACATATAGATGGTAATGGAAATCAAATCTGCTGATAGTTTGTACAATAGGGGCTGCGTAGAGATAGAAGAGGAGAGGACCTAGAACTGAACCTTGAGGAACCCCATCAAGAGGATGAGGAGAAGAATTACTGCCAGTGAATGATACACTAAAGTACTGGCCAGAGAGGTAGGAAGAGAACCGGAAGAGATCAATGTCCTTAAGGCCAATTCAGTTGAGTATGGCGAGGAGGATTTTGTAGTTTACCATATCAAATGCTATAAAGAGATGAATAAAAAACAGTAGAGAATAGTTTCCATTTATTTTTGATGTCAAGAAGTCATTAGACACTCTAGAAAGGACAGTTTCTGTATCCTGCAGGCCAGGATAAACCTGCTTTAAAACTGCAGGCCGGGATAAACCTAATTTAACATCCTTCATGACAAAATAATTCTAAACAAATTTTTTGAGTAATTCAGTGAAGTGACCAAATTGAATTTTTGAAAACTTTACTCATCTCTGGACATAATGTTAGAGACAGGTGCCAGACAATCACTGGTGTTTTGTAGTAAAGCAGGGGTAATATCAGGGGATGATGTGTATAGTTGGGTGTCAACAACATATAGATGGTAATGGAAATCAAATCTGCTGATAGTTTGTACAATAGGGGCTGCGTAGAGATAGAAGAGGAGAGGACCTAGAACTGAACCTTGAGGAACCCCATCAAGAGGATGAGAAGAAGAATTACTGCCAGTGAATGATACACTAAAGTACTGGCCAGAGAGGTAGGAAGAGAACCGGAAGAGATCAATGTCCTTAAGGCCAATTCAGTTGAGTATGGCGAGGAGGATTTTGTAGTCTACCATATCAAATGCTATAAAGAGATGAATAAAAAACAGTAGAGAATAGTTTCCATTTATTTTTGATGTCAAGAAGTCATTAGACACCCTAGAAAGGACAGTTTCTGTATAATGCAGGGGGCTAAAGCCAGATTGTAAGGGGTCAAGAATAGAGTTTACAGAAAGATAGCTTATTAAGCAAGAGTAGACAAGAATTTCCAGATGCTTAAAGATGAAGGGGAGGTTAGGTCAGGTCGATAGTTAGCAGCATACAGTAGGTTGGTTCAAGAGACTTCTTCCATTACAGGATCAAATGAGGAAAGAGAACATGAAGAAGTGTGGGAGGGAGGAGGATCGAAGCTGGTTGGGGATTGAGAGATTATTTCCTGATGGTTGTTACCAATCTTATCTCTAAAGTAAGTGGCCAGGTCTTTAGCACAGAGGTCAATAATGGGCACATGCACTTTAAAGCTTAAAAGGGATTGAAAAGTATCAAAGAGTTGTTTTGTTAGGTGAAGTAGCTCTATTTGACAATGTGGAAAGCCAAGTTGTAGGTTTTAAGCATAAATTCATAATGGAGGAAATCTGCAGATATTTTTGATTTTCTCTCTAATCATTCGGCACACCTGAAGCACTGCTGGAGAAAATGTGTTTTAGGTATGTGCCAGGGTTGCCACTTCTATGTTGAGAAAGTCAGATTGTAATCGGATCTGCTTCATCCAGGGTGGTTTTGAGGGTAGGATTGTAATGACTGGCAGGTACTGTAGATCTGAACAAGAGAGGAAGGAGATTGGAGTGAGAGATAACTGTAGAGTATCGATGAGTTGCTGGGAATTAATGGTGCAAAGGTTTCTGTATGTGTGAAAAGTAGGAATATCATGAGAAGAGTGAGCGATATTTATAGTAAAGGAAAGAAGTTTGTGATCAGAAAGCAGGAAGGGTGAGTTGACAAAGTCAGAGATTGAGCAGAAGAAGACTAGATCAAGTGAATTGCCATCTTTTAGCATGGCAGATGAGGAGATTATGAGAGGCCCAGAGAGGTTATAGAAAGAAAGTAAAAGGCTGATGAGATAAAATCATCAATGGGGATCTTAAAATCACCCAAAATAAGTGTTGATAATTTGGATGATAGTGAGCGAGGAAGCCAGGCAGTGAAGTGATCCAGAAACTGGTGGGGAGAACCTGGGGGGTGATAGACAGCAGCTACTTGGAGGGGAATTGGTGGAAGAGTCTAATGGTATGATCTTCAAAAGAAGGGAATATGAGTGAAGGTATAGAGAGAATGGGTTGAAATGTGCACTATGGAGAACGTAGTACGCCTACTCCTCCATCATGGTCATCAAGTGTGGGGGTATTGGAAAAATGTAGGCCACCATAGGATATAGTGGCTGGGGAAGCAATGTCAGAATGTTGAAGCCAGGTTTCTGTGAAGGGTAGCACATTAAGAGATTTTGAAACAAAGATGTTATGGATTGTGGGATTTTGTTATATACTGTATATTGTATAGTAGAGATGAGCGAGCACTAAAATGCTCGGGTGCTCGTTATTCGATTCGAACTTTTCCCGATGCTCGGGTGCTCGTTTCGAATAACGAACCCCATTGAAGTCAATGGGAGACTCGAGCATTTTTGCGGGGGACCAAGGCTCTGCCTAGGGAAGGCTGGGTGAAAACCTGGAAAACTCAGAAAATGATGGAAACACCACGGAAATGGACAGGAAACAGCAGGGGCAGCATGCATGGATGCCTCAGAGGCTGCCTAATCCCACCATTACCCCAAATTCTCAGGCAACAGCCTGGTGGTTACCCTCATAGCAATTGTGCTCACCCATACCAAGAAAGGCGAGGCAAATACCCATCACATGTTAGGGAAGCACCAAAATAGGTGCAACGAAGGTCCATGACCGCCTGCAGGTGACACCAATGCTCATGCTGGCACTGCAGCTGACATCAAGTTTAGTATCTGTTCTTATCAGTTGCTGTGGCTGT
>ONZH01004621.1:0-44974 GCA_900303285.1 Rhinella marina | reverse complement strand
TTGTGATTTACTCACATTTATCATGTGTTATTTCCTGCCTGTATTCCTGCATGTTTCAAGTGTACAGTCCTGCCTGTGTGCTTCAACATTTTCAAGTCCAAGTTCAGTTCATGTTTCAGTTAACCTAATCTGTTGACCCTCTATCAAGTCAAGTCCCCAGCCCGTCTGCCTTGTGTTTTCCTATTCACTAGTATGCCCGCAAGTCTTTCCTGTGTCTGCATTAACTACGTTCAGCCTGGGTCTCTAATAATCAGCATTCTAGTCTTGGTGACTGTTCAAACTATACCTGTGGTTTTCCTGCACTTTGGTGCATTTTCTGTACTCTGAGCTTTTGGTGCTTGCACCAGAGTTTCAGACTCCCAGTAGGTCAGCTGCCAACTACAAATGGACTATCCAAAGAGGTTGTTTCCCTGCAGCGAAGTCCAGATCCCTGCATAGAGGTGAATGGGTGAATACCAGGGGAGCACTGCAATAATGCCTTTAGGGTTTAGCCCAAAGCCAAACAGGTTAGTTGGCACAGTGGGTTAACGCTCACTGATCCATAACAGTATGTTTTGGAGAAAACCGGAGCACCTGGAGAAAATCCACACAAACACAAATACAGACTCCATGACCACATCAATGCAAAGTAACAACACTGACTAACCGGTCACGGGGGGGATTAACATCAGAAGGTACTGGACCTAGTAAGCTGTCACAAAGTATTTTGGTAGCACCTAACAATGGTAATTATAAACACTTTAACACATCACTCAGGTTGTGATATCAAACATCAGGAAGTTGTAGTAGTCAAAGCACAGCCATGAATAGACACATAAACACTCCTTAGCCATTATCCTGGTCACAATTTCTATTAAATTATCAGAAAAGAGGAGCAGAAGATTAAAAATCATGTCCAGGTTATTAAAAGTAACGGCCTTTTTATCCTTTCAGCGCACAGAAAGTTATTTAATGTCGTAATACATTTTCTGCATTCCAAAATACGATCAATAGTATCCAGTGTGGTTCAGAATCAATAAACCACAGTCAAAGTGACACTATAAAGGCTGACTGATAGAAAAAAGTACACAACAACCTCAGGGAACTGCTCCAGCTTCTTAATCTTGGCTTAAAATAGAATCACTGATTCCTACTGTACCGGACTTATCGATACACATGCTGCGTGGAATTGTGCAGCATTGAGGATGTATTATTCGTATTGTTATATAATAGAGTTCTTTATTGTATTAGATTTTATTATCTGGTATTTCCTTACACAGGAAACTAGAGGAGATTTTGTTTGTTTCAAGAAAAATGTTAGCAGATTGTAGGCAGCAAGTGGTGGAGTACTCACCATGGAAGCAAACCACACGTGGCTGCTATGGGGCCCATGGTAAGAACTGAACTCCTTCTTCTGCTCCTGACATAAAACAACTTGTTTTTTGCTGCAGCTGTCAAAAGGGAAAGTTTATTTTTACAGCTTCCATTGAGTTAAAGGAAGTCTGTCACCTAATCTGAGCGTTTTAGACCGCTCAGATTAGGTTATAGACTCTTTGTCCCTTTTCTCAAGATCATGAAAAAGACACTTTTTAAACTTATGCAAATGAGCATCTGCAAGTTCCCAGGGATGGTGTTACTGCCGGAAGTGCCCAGGCCCCTCCGCGATGTACCCAGAAAAACACACCTCTTTCATCTCTCTGGCCCACCCTTCTTTCCTATTTTACCTCCTCCTCTAACTCTGGCCGGCAGAAGTCACGAGCGTCACCAGAGGACGGCGGGCCGGCAAGTCTCAGTGCAGCTGTCTTTAGTTGGCCAGCGCATGCGCAATATGAAAAGCTGTTTCTCTGCCTATAATGGGCAGAGCAGTGCGCAGGTGCGGGCCAACTGCGGAGCAGTGAATGTGAGATCTGGGAGGCAGAGTAGTAGGTAATAATAGGAAAGAAGGAGGGGTCAGAGGGGTGAAAGAGGTATGTTTTTCTGAGCACATCGCCAGAGGGGCCTGGGCACTTGAGGCAGTAACGCCACCCCTGGGCACTTGCAGAAGCTCATTTGCATAAGTTTAAAAAGTGTCTTTTTCATGATCTCAATGAGGGACACAGAAAAGAAAGGTACCATTGTCATGACGGTCAAAGTCTATAACCTAATTTGAGCGGTTTAAAATGCTCAGATTAGGTGACGTTCTCCCTTTAATTGGTTACTGTATAAGTCCTACGCACTGGGATCACTGTAGGCAGTTTTCATGTACTGTTTGAAGGGAATCAGAGGATCTAAAGCTGGATGGAAGGAGATTTATCAAAATGTTTATTCCATTTGAGAAATATGGTGTTGGAGCGCCATATATATAAGCCATGGGTTGAGCTGGAGCACGTCTTTTTCCATACATTTGGCATAAATCTTATGAAAAGAGATGCAAGGTGGGGAAATACTAAACTTTGCTGTGGGGACCTATGATATCTGAGTACGCTCCTGACAGCAAGTCCCAAATCTTAGTAGATATTATCATTGGAGGAGAAGTTAGTCACGTCTTCTCAGCACTCCACATACCACATTTGAACAACACTTCCTCTGTCTAACACTTGCCTGATGGAGATAGATACAGTATATATCCTTGCACGTGGGACCTGCTGTGTAGAGGATGGCAGTGGTAGTGACCCTGATGTAGTGTTGTAGTGTCACGGTGTCCTTTTTCAGGCCTAAGCTCCCTAGGGTTCGTTGCAGTGAAAGTTGTAGCACTGAAGAATGAGGCAATAGTTGAATGCAATACAATTCTTTTTACTAAGTGCAAAGAAGAACTTGAAAATATATACAGTAGCAGCAGGCTTTAGTGCGGTTCCTCCCTGGCACCAGGTGAGGAGGTATGGGGGCTGGTTGGATGGCTGCAGTTCTGCCCTTAGATGTTGTTAGCCTAGTGGTTGTCTACTGATGAGGGTGTCTTTATCCATAATCCCTCACCTAACAGCAGTGTGTGTAGAAGTGCTGTCACAGTTCACTCTGCTGTCTGGGATCTCAAGGCTTCACTTAAACCTTTTCTTCAGTTCTGGTGATTGGGTGCTTTATGGGCTGCTTCCTCACTCTATGGCAGGAGGGGGATAATTTGGGTCTTGCACTTTCTCACAGGGAAAATGATATGGTTCTATGGAGTGGTTGCTCTATGAGATGCTTCATCACACCCCAACTATGAGGACAGGACATCTTTCCTCACTCAGATGTACCCATCTCCTTCATCTGTACAATATTGCACTGCATTTTTTGGTGATAGGTTCCCTTTAGTGTGTATTCTACTCATAGAAGCAAAGCTTGCAAAGGACAATACAGGTACTTCCCTCCCATGGCTTACATTAGAACATACCCCAATAATCCATTACTTTTTATGGCAACATGACGGACATAGCCTTTGTCTACATCAAGTACAACACATTTCTTACTTCCATTGTGATACAACATCTGCTGCCTCCATCTTAACCTTTCAGGGTATATTGAACCCACAAGTGTTTTTAAAGTGCAGGGGGAAGGGAAGGGATGAAGAAACAGATTAATGTCACCATTTTATCTTCCTCACCATGCAATGTGTCAAGTGATTGCAGATAATGATTAAATCTTGGTAATGAGAAAGAGCAAGTGATTTGTTGTCTTATTTTCCTAGAAATACAGTGACCTTATGGTACATTGTGGTCTTTCTGCTAGCCTTGTAAAGAATGATATACACGGCGGTAGTAGTAACCTCACAGATGTCAGATTATTCTAACCCTCAAATCCCTAATGTAATTCCATCTTCTGCCAGTGGTAATAAAAATGTAAGAAAAAAGATGAAGGAACGGGAAACCAAAGTCAAAACCTGTGAGCATGGCTTCTCACATCCAACCATTTAAACTAGCAGTTTGATTATTCCTAGACATCTAGTCAGGAGCTTCTGTTTACAAAGAAGACATCTAAAAGATATCCCAGTAATGTAAACTGCACAATACAGACAGAAATATTGTCAAATTGTAAGTATTGTTGAAAAGGGTCTTCCAAGGAAGTGACTTTTGGTGCATATTTTAAAACCTGGTTATCACGAAATCCACCCTGATAAGAAATGAGTGAATCACTCAAAATTCAATTTGGGTTTTGCTTTGGGTCCGAATGCATTCTACCTAAATTGAAAGTGTTCCAATTGACGTGAAAATTTATGTAAGACACTGTCTTCTATGACTTAGATTTTTTTCTTATTACCCTCTATCTCTTTCTTTCTAAATTCACCCAAATCACCAAAAATTTGGATTTAACTTCATTTTTTACACAATTCCGGTAAAATCTTATTTGCTTAGAATCGATTTGCCAATTGAGATGTTGGACGTCAACATGCACAATCCTTTTGTACTTGAGGAGGTAAGTCAGTCCTGTGCATTTCTATGGAGGGGTTGAGATAGATAGCTATCAGCCAAATGAGCATTCTGCTGACAAGTATCTCATGTGTATGGTCGACATTACAAATACCTAATGCCTAAGATGCAAAATATACAAATATATAACAAAGCATAAACATTTACTTCTGCACTCATATCCCATTAGATGACATGATAAGAACTGTAATTCTGCTCATGTCATTCATGCTATCTACTGTGAAGCATGTAGACTTCAATACTTAAAGGTCATTAAGAAAACCTGGCAGAGAACATTTATTTCATATACCTAACCAGGAGTCATGCAATCTGTCTGGGGCATCAAACATTTGTGTATTCCCACTGGGGCAACATGTATGTAGTTTGAGTTATGGGAATTGAGAAAGTTATCTAAAGTTAGAATCATATTTCCTTTTCATAGGATAGGAATTAAATATTCAACCGGTGGGGGTCCATCTGCTGGTTACAAGAATGAGGTCCTGCACCCATGTATGAATATAGAAGTAAGTAGCAAATGCCAGCTGCCACTCCATTCATTCTCTGTGGCATTGCCGGAGATAGCAGATTGATGTAGTTTGCCACTGTATGGAATGTGGAATTATGATTTAATCCCAGCCATGATCTAATTCCAGCCATGTGTTGTCAGATAGCAGAGGGAGTGAATTCCGCAGGGGTCCTGGCTTCAAGCAGGCCACATGTGTACAAATTCACAGCTCACTCAGCCAGCACGGATGCCAAATTATCCTACAGGAAAACCTCCCTGCAGGGCGGTCTCAGCTATTGCCCAGATCACTCAAATCCATCAGACATCATGGAACCGGGGATTTATAAGGAATTATGAATTCTCTGCCCATCACAGGCATAAACCAGTTATATATCTGCGACCCTGGGGCCAAGACGGACATGTCCCTGGTTGTAGTTTGGTGGTAGGATGCCAGGAAGGGGAGATGCAGAGATCTCCCAGCAGAAACCTAATAATGGCACCATGTTTGGTATCCACCTGTAGCCAGAACCCAGGCGGATCTGTTGGTCCCAGAACCATCTCCCTGTGACCTTCTGGTCTGGAGCTATGGGTCCTAATGGGTTTTGTGTGTATTTTAGCTGCCAGGACAAGGAAAGGAGGGTGGACACCTCCCAGAGGGAGCGAGGGGAGTAACCTTCTACAGGTGAAAAGCTCCATGCAGGCCAGAGGCCAGTGTCTTTCTCTGAATGGGGTCACATTGAGTAATGTGTTTGGAGGGACCCTGGACAAACTGTTGACTTCACTGGCCCCACTACAGCCAAGTATTACAGCAACCCAGAATTCATCATAACCCAAAGGACTACTCATCCACCTGGTAACTGACTCTTTCTCTGTGTAACTCTGTTGTAACTCTGTGTAACTCTGTGTAACTCTGTGATACATACCACCTTTATTTCCACATCCGACCACTGTATATCTTCTCTGTATGTATTGTGTATTGTCTAGTGCACCCTTAAGGCAATTAAATATATATAATTTAATCTTGTGCTGTTCTTGTATCTCGGTCCACGAATTCCCACGTCCGTGTTTCAGCATATTTATACTCTACTGCGGGTTGGTTTCTCACCCTATATAATACGGTTGGCAGACCAGGTTTATATCAAACGAGGAACTGGTGGCAGTCTAACGGGCTGAGAAAGCTCTGTTTCACTGGGGCAGTGAAAATGACTTCTCAGCTTGTCAGGGTTGGCCTCCCTGTGCCTGCTTGTACAGGAGGCGTCTGTGTAAACTGTACCAAGCTAACCCTATGTGCTCCTAGGGAGGGCGTAATGTCATGTCTTGGAAACCAGTGATGAAACCATATCTCGTGGACTCGACGTAGTTGACGTCAAGCAGGGCCACGAGGTGCGGTATTCGTCACAGCCACCTAAACTGATCAAATCTGAAAGACATGAGCATATTATGACTCCATGCCACCTGTAATAAGTTAATAGCTGTAATATAACACCTTAAAGGGCTTAAACTATACCTCTGTGTTCTTCCAGTTTCATAACAAGACATATTGAGGATTTTTCTGTTGGATTCTAAGGTCCTGTATTGACGTGATGTGCCACCGTGCACGCTTCATGTGGATGGATCAGACAAACATACCTTTAAAAAATATATAATTCCAGAGTTTTCAGTCACAAACCTCTGTGTGGAGAGCTCCTTTGCTCGGTGCCCTCACAGTGACTTAGGTTTCATTGAAGCTAATCATTTTTCTACATGCACTAGAAATGTTGGATTCTGGTTGCTATGAGACTCTGTGTCCCAATGAGAACTTTGAGCTGTTAGAGCACATTGGAAGAAGTATTGTTTTGAAACCACTTGAAGAGGATTGCAGAAATCCTGCGTCTTCAACCTCGTATAACTTACAGGGATAATGTATAGTATTCAGGCCATTTGGAAATGACAGAAAAAGATCTTTAATACAAATATTATTCCTTACAAGTGCATACTTTTCCATATTCTTAATGAACAAAGTTCTGTGCTTGTATTTTATAAGGTTCTCTACTAAAGCTTAAAGGGAGTTTGTCACCTTATTTTCACCTATTTAACAGCACTACCCCATAGAAGATTGCAAACACATCCCAGACATACCTGTGTGCACTGTGTGTCTGTATTCCATGTCCAGGAAAAGCACTTTTATTCTGCTGGAAAACAGCTCCCAAATGACCAGCTGAAAGTGAAAGTAAAAATAGCTTTCTCTCCCAACTGATTTTGGTATCATTTGAAAGCTTGAAATACCAGCTTTCAAAGAAGGTCAGAACCATTTTTCTATCTGCTACCAATCCCAAGATATGAGTAGCTGAAGCAGCCCTCCACTCTTCAGTCTGGTTTGCTTTGGGCACTTGCAGCAGCAGAGCTGGGCACTTGGGAGCTGTTTTCCAGCAGAATAAAAGTGCTTTTCCTGAACATGTAATACAGACACACAGTGCACACAGGTATGTCTGGGATGTGACATGTAATACAGACACACAGTGCACACAGGTATGTCTGGGATGTGTCTGCAATCTTCTGTGGGGCAGTGCTCTTAGTTACAGTGCCTTGCGAGAGTATTCGGCCCCCTTTTCAACCTTTTGCCACATTTCAGGCTTCAAACAAAAAGATATAACATTTTAAATTTTTGGTGAAGAATCAACAAGTGGGTCACAATTGTGAAGTGGAGTGAAATATATTGGGTCATTTAAACTTTTTTTTGTAATAATAAAACTGAAAAGTGGGTCGTGCAAAATTATTCGGCCCCCTTGCATTAATACTTTGTTGCGCCACCTTTTGCTGCGATTACAGCTGCAAGTCGCTTGGGGTATGTCTCTATCAGTTTTGCACATCTAGAGACTGAAATTCTTGCCCATTCTTCCTTGCAAAACAGCTCGAGCTCTTTGAGGTTGGATGGAGAGCGTTTGTGAACAGCAGTTTTCAGCTCTTTCCACATATTCTCAATTGGATTCAGGTCTGGACTTTGACTTGGCCATTCTAAGACCTGGATACCTTTATTTTTGAACCATTCCATTGTAGATTTTGCTTTATGTTTGGGATCATTGTCTTGTTGGAAGATAAATCTCCGTCCTAGTCTCAGGTCTTTTGCAGACTCCAACAGGTTTTCATCCAGAATGGTCCTGTATTTGGCTCCATCCATCTTCCCATCAATTTTAACCATCTTCCCTGCTGATGAAAAGCAGGCCCAAACCATGATGCTGCCACCACCATGTTTGACAGTGGGGATGGTGTGTTCAGGGTGATGAGCTGTGTTGCTTTTACGCCAAACATATCGTTTTGCATTCTTTCCAAAAGTTTCGATTTTGGTGTCATCTGAGCAAAGCACCTTCTTCCACATGTTTGGTGTGTCTCCCAGGTGGCTTGTGGCAAACTTTAAAAGAGACTTTTTATGGATATCTTTGAGAAATGGCTTTCTTCTTGCCACTCTTCCATAAAGGCCAGATATGTGAAGTGTTCGACTGATTGTTGTCCTATGGACAGACTCTCCCACCTCAGCTGTAGATCTCTGCAGTTCATCCAGAGTGATCATGGGCCTCTTGGCTGCATCTCTGATCAGTCTTCTCCTTGTTTGAGATGAAAGTTTAGAGGGACGGCCGGATCTTGGTAGATTTGCAGTGGTCTGATACTCCTTCCATTTCAATATGATCGCTTGCACAGTGCTCCTTGGGATGTTTAAAGCTTGGGAAATCTTTTGGTATCCAAATCCGGCTTTAAACTTCTCCACAACAGTATCACGGACCTGCCTGGTGTGTTCCTTGGTCTTCATGATGCAGAACCCTGAGACTATCACAGAGCAGGTGCATTTATACGGAGACTTGATTACACACAGGTGGATTCTATTTATCTTCATCAGTCATTTAGGACAACATTGGATCATTCAGAGATCCTCAATGAACTTCTGGAGTGAGTTTTCTGAACTGAAAGTAAATGGCCGAATAATTTTGCACGCCGAACTTTTCAGTTTTATTATTACAAAAACAGTTTAAATGATCCAATAAATTTCGTTCCACTTCACAATTGTGACCCACTTGTTGATTCTTCACCAAAAATTTAAAATGTTATATCTTTTTGTTTGAAGCCTGAAATGTGGCAAAAGGTTGAAAAGTTCCAGGGGGCCGAATACTTTCGCAAGGCACTGTAACTAAGAGCACTGCCCCACAGAAGATTGCAGACACATCCCAGACATACCTGTGTGCACTGTGTGTCTGTATTAAGTGTTCAGGAAAAGCACTTTTATTCTGCTGGAAAACAGCTCCCAAGTGCCCAGCTCTGCTGCTGCAAGTGCCCAAAGCAAACCAGACTGTGGAGGGCTGCTTCAGCTACTCATATCTTGGGAAAACCTGAAATGTGGCAAAAGGTTGAAAAGTTCCAGGGGGCCGAATACTTTCGCAAGGCACTGTATATTGGTGAAAATGAGGTGACAGACTCCTTTTAAAAAAAGACTATGAAATGGAATATAATTTAGCATACATCTGAGAGAGCATAGAGCCTACAAATTTCTGTAAATTTGAATCAGGTCTGACTGATTCGATTTGGTTCAGACCTGAGTCAATTCAAACCAAAATCGAAAGTACTTTAAATACTTTGAAAGTGCTGCAAATTCGCTTTCTGTGTGTGTCTCTTTTTTTGAAGAATTCTCTTGAATCATACAATCTGAATTTTAAAAAAACAACAACTTTGGGTCAAATTCTGATTCGTTAGAATTGACTTGCTTATCTATAGTACAGTACCTTACAGTCAGTTACATATCGGTTGAAGTGTGGTGTTCCCCAACTTATGGCACACAAGTCATTGTGAAACTTTAACTCCCAGCATGCCAGTTGCAGGCATGCTAAGGGTTGTAGTTTTGCAATAACCAGACAGGTGGTGTACACTTTCTGTACAGAGAGCAGTAGCACAACAAGGTCATAGACATCAGTAGTGATTTTATTGTGTTAAAAATTTAAGGGGACCTATTTACAGTACCATGAATAGCCTACTCTAGCCTGAGCAGAGAGTGACCAGAAAGAAACATCTCTCACTCTGAAGGACCTGACACCATTGATTTCACACCTTTGGACTATCTGTAATTCTTCATTTCTCCTGTGGTGGCACTGCAGTGGAATGAAATACTTTCCAAATTCCACTGCAGATCACAGGTGATTGTTTTGAGTCTTAAGCCTGTATTACACTTGCTGATTTTTCAGCAGATGATCGCTAATGAGCTTTCGCATGAACAAGCGTTATTGATCATCTTGCTGCAGTGTTATACCGACATAGATTGCCCGATGGGCTCGTTCATCTGACGATCCAAATCTTTCGACATTTTAAAAAATTATCATATTGTGGTGTCTAATAACGATCTGCCGCTGGCAAACCACTATACAGCATTGGGACGAGCGATGGCATAGCGATCACTCCTTCTCATGCTGCAAAGGAGATTGCTGCATGTAATAGCAGTGGTCTCATCCACCAGCGAGCAGGCGATTGCCGGGAAGGAACGCTTTTCTCCTGACAATCGTCTACCACATCAATCTGTCTAATACAGCCTTTAGAAGAGAGGTTACCTGTTTTATGTCCTCCTGAAAAAAGGAACTTGTCCAAAGCATACACATCCTTAATAATATTCTTTACAATGTGGGGTTATAACATAAACTGCTGTGTTTAAATGTAAAAAATGTGATGATATTTCCATAACGGCAATTTTTTTTATTGAATAAGAAAACAATCCCGTATATTTTCACTTGCTTATTTTAATGTATTTGCATCTCTAAGTATTGTTCTGCTTATTCTATCTTTCCCTAGGAATCAGTTGTTCGAATGATGATGGACAAGTACTCAACAATGCAGAAAAATATATTTTTTTCAAAATTTAATGATGAGCTAGACAAACATTTGCATTTTATGTTTCAACAAAAATAATTAAATAAACACACTCAATCCCAAATGAGTCGTATGCTCCATCTGTAAAATTTGCTGATTCCTCTCCAATCCACGTCAGCTCCTTTATCACATGCACTTGCTTCCAATATTTAGCATATGACGGAATGCTACATTACAAATGGAGTGGAATGGATTTGGTAAAGAGTAGAGATGAGCGAGTACTAAAATGCTCGGGTGCTCGTTATTCGAGACAAATTTTTCCCGATACTCGGGTGCTCGTTTCGAGTAACGAACCCCATTAAAGTCAATGGGAGACTCGAGCATTTTTGCGGGGGACCAAAGCTCTTCACAGGGAAGTTTGCCTGAAAACCTGGAAACCTCAGAAAATGATGGAAACACCACGGAAATGGACAGGAAACAGCAGGGGCAGCATGCATGGATGCCTCTGAGGCTGCTTAATCCCACCATTACCCCAAATCCTCAGGCAAAAGCCTGGTGGTTACCCTCATGGCAATTGTGCTCACCCAGACCAAGAAAGGCGAGGCAAATACCCATCACATGTTAGGGAAGCACCCAACTAGGTGCAACGAAGGTCCATCACCGCCTGCAGGTGACACCACTGCTCATGCTGGCACTGCAGCTGACATCAAGTTTAGTATCTGTTCTTATCAGTTGCTGTGCCTGCTGGTGGTAAAGTGGTGAGCATAGCTACTTCCCAAGCAGTTGATCTGGGTTCCATTCCCGTCTATCGCAGGAGGCAATGCAGAATCAGTACAATATCTAATACGTCCCCCTACCAGGGGTAAATTGTTTGGAGAGAGGGCCTGTAGGTGGGGGGCAAGGAGGTTTCGGTGGAAGAGCCAGAGGAGTGCCCCCTGGGCTAGCGTGTGTGGTGGTGACAACAGCCGGAATGCATTTGGAAATGCTCTAGCTTCAGCCGGTGCAGTATCGATTCTTCTCAGTTTAATACCGTATACGTCCCCTATCTTGGGACCCTATATTTAATGGATATTTCGAACACGGAAAAGGGAAAAAGAGCTTGCTCTGGCCAGGGGAGTGTCTTTCCCACTGCAGCTAAGGGGACGTGTCCATGCTCTGCCTATCACAGGTCAGGAGGCAGATAAAAGAAGAACAAAAACTAACATGAGTGAAACTTCTGATACGTCCCCTATCCGGCTAAATTGTTTGTAGAGTGGGCCTGTAGGTGGGGGGCAGGGTGGGGCAAGGAGGTTTCGGTGGAAGAGCCAGAGGAGTGCCCCCTGGGCTAGCGTGTGTGGTGGTGACAACAGCCGGAATGCATTTGGAAATGCTCTAGCATCAGCCGGTGCAGTATCGATTCTTCTCAGTTTAATACCGTATACGTTCCCTATCTTGGGACCCTATATTTAATGGATATTTCGAACACGGAAAAGGGAAAAAGAGCTTGCTCTGGCCAGGGGAGTGTCTTTCCCACTGCAGCTAAGGGGACGTGTCCATGCTCTGCCTATCACAGGTCAGGAGGCAGATAAAAGAAGAACAAAAACTAACATGAGTGAAACTTCTGATACGTCCCCTATCCGGCTAAATTGTTTGTAGAGTGGGCCTGTAGGTGGGGGGGGGCAGGCTGGGGGGAAGGAGGTTTCGGTGGAAGAGCCAGAGGAGTGCCCCCTGGGCTAGCGTGTGTGGTGGTGACAACAGCCAGAATGGATTTTTGAAAACTGTTGCATCAAGCGGTACAGTCGTAAATTATGAACTAGATCAAGTGTAGCATGTGTTCTCTGTATTCTTCTCAGTTTAATACCGTATATGGCAGCTATCCGGAAAAATAGTTTGGAGAGAGAGAAAGATAGGAAAAAAGACGTAGACGTCAATTGTTTGGAGAGTGGGCCTGTAGGTGGGGGGGCAGGGTGGAGCAAGGAGGTTTCGGTGGAAGAGCCAGAGGAGTGCCCCCTGGGCTAGCGTGTGTGTTGGTGACAACAGCCGGATGTATTTAGAATGACGACGCAGGACCCCAACTTAAAAATTTAGCATCAACCGGTACAGTCGTAAATTATGAGATTGATCAAGTGTGGCATGACTTTTTAGATGGAGATTGCATGTGGTCACGTACTCCCTGGAACCCCATAGTCACCCCTTCTCTGATGTGCTAGCCCAGAACATTCTCTGCCCCAATTCGCAAGACCTTTTGCTGTTTCCGTGTGCTGACAGTGTGGATTTACCAGTGTTGTCTGAGGAGGTGGTGGACAATGGCGAGACACAGGTGTCGGGGGGGTGAGGTAGTTGTATGGGAAGCAAGTTACAGAGGGGACTCCTTGGGGGGGACTTTCTCATGATGGGACAGATTCAACTTGGGTGGATCAGGCACATTAACAGATGAATTTTTTGGGGGGTTTATTTAACTTTTATTTAGCAAAAATAACCACAGAGATATTTATTCGTTATCTTCTCTGCGCAGTCTGGCGTTGGGGTTCCTCACTTTGATGGCGAGCTGTGCCGCTCTCTCCACAATGGTCTGTAGCTTCTTAGATGGAGACTTTGTCAGCGATTTCAGTACAGAAGGACTTGTTGCTCATCCACAGAACCTCGTCCTCCATGACATTGTGGACAAGGAATTTGCGGGTGGACCAGGAATTTGCGGAACCCTGTGAGCAGCATGTGTTTGGTCTTCTACTTGCTACCGTATCCAATGTTTGGCAATATAGATTCGCAAGTAATATTATTTTTCACACCTATCCCAAAAATAAAAATGCATGCAGTATGCGCAAATAAAACTTTGAACTGGAATTGGAGAGAGGGCCTGTAGGTGGACCTCCGGAAAAATTGTTTGAATAGAGGGCCTGTAGGGGGCCCTCCCGAAAAATTGTTTGAAGAGAGGGCCTGTAGGTGGACCTCTGGAAAAATTGTTGGAATAGAGGGCCTGTAGGTGGACCTCTGGAAAAATTGTTTGAATAGAGGGCCTGTAGGTGGACCTCTGGAAAAATTGTTTGAATAGAGGGCCTGTAGGTGGACCTCTGGAAAAATTGTTGGAATAGAGGGCCTGTAGGTGGACCTCTGGAAAAATTGTTGGAATAGAGGGCCTGTAGGTGGACCTCTGGAAAAATTGTTTGAATAGAGGGCCTGTAGGTGGACCTCTGGAAAAATTGTTGGAATAGAGGGCCTGTAGGGGGGCCCTCCTGAAAAATTGTTTGAAGAGAGGGCCTGTAGGTGGACCTCTGGAAAAATTGTTTGAATAGAGGGCCTGTAGGGGGGCCCTCCTGAAAAATTGTTTGAAGAGAGGGCCTGTAGGGGGCCCTCCTGAAAAATTGTGCTAAAAGAGTGCCAGTTGGACCTCTAAAAAATGGCGTTTTTTGGGTCAGCATTAGGCAAAGACGATATGGAGGAGGAGGAGGAGTAGGAGGAGGAGTAGAGAGGAGGAATCGGATACATAAGTTATTTAAATCTTTAGCTGCTTTCCCCCGGAGGAGATTTGAATTCCGGTGAAATCCAGGCTTTGTTCATTTTAATAAGCGTCAGCCTGTCAGCGCTGTCAGTTGACAGGCGTGTACGCTTATCGGTGATGACGCCACCAGCTGCACTGAATACCCGCTCTGACAGAACGCTAGCGGCAGGGCAGGCCAGCACCTCCAAGGCGTACAGCGCCAGTTCAGGCCACGTGTCCAGCTTTGAAACCCAGTAGTTGTATGGAGCAGAGTGATCGGTCCGGACGTTGGTATGGTCAGCTAGGTACTCCCTCACCATCTTTCTGTACAGCTCCCCCCTACTCTGCCTAGACTGGGGACAGGTGACAGTGTCTTGCTGGGGTGACATAAAACTGGCAAAGGCCTTGGAGAGCGTTCCCCTGCCAGTGCTGGACAAGCTGCCTGCTCGCCTCCTCTCCCCCGCTACTTGGCCCACAGAACCATGCCCTCTGCCGCTAGCGGCGTCAGATGGGAAGAATTGTTTCAGCTTGTGCACCAGGGCCTGTTGATACCTATTCACTCTCATACTCCTTTCCTCTGCAGGGATGAGAGTGGAAAGGTTCTGCTTGTACCGTGGGTCCAGGAGAGTGAACACCCAGTAATCGGTGTTTGAAAAAATTCTTCTAACGCGAGGGTCACGGGATAGGCAGCCTAACATGAAGTCTGCCATGTGCGCCAGAGTCCCAACACGCAAGAATTCCCTCTCCTCACTGGCCTGACTCTCCATTTCCTCCTCCTCCTCCTCCTCCAAGTCCTCCTCTTCAGCCCATACACGCTCAAGAGTTAAGGACTGAGCACTGGTACCCTCTACTGTCTCGCCAACATTCTCCTCCTCTTCCTCCTCATCCTCATCCCCCTCCTCCGATACGCGCTGAGAAACAGACCGGAGGGTGCTCTGGCTATCAAGTGACGTATCTTCCTCCACCGTCTCTTGTGACAAGCGCAAAGCATCCGACTTGATGCTGAGCAGTGATTTTTTCAACAGGCAAAGCAGCGGGATGGTGAGGCTGATAATGGCGGCATCGCCGCTGACCATCAGTGTTGACTCCTCAAAGTTGCTCAACACCTGGCAGATATCAGACATCCACGTCCACTCCTCATTGTAGACTTGAGGAATCTGAGAGACCTGACTACCAGTTCTGGTGGAAGATGACATCTGGCAGTCTACAATCGCTCTGCGCTGCTGGTAAACTCTGGATAACATGTTTAATGTGGAATTCCATCTCGTGGGCACGTCGCACAACAGTCGGTGAGCGGGCAGTTGTAGGCGGCGCTGCGCTGCCCTGAGAGTGGCAGCATCTGTGCTAGACTTGCGGAAATGCGCACAGATGCGGCGCACCTTGGTGAGCAAATCAGACAGATTGGGGTATGTCTTGAGGAACCGCTGAACTATAAGATTGAACACGTGGGCCAGGCATGGCACATGTGTCAGTCTGCCGAGTTGCAGAGCCGCCACCAGGTTACGCCCGTTGTCACACACAACCATGCCTGGCTTGAGGTTCAGCGGTGCCAGCCACACATCGGTCTGCGCCGTGATGCCCTGTAACAGCTCTTGGGCGGTGTGCCTTTTGTCACCTAAGCTCAGCAGTTTGAGCACCGCCTGCTGGCGCTTACCCACGGCACTGCTGCTGCGCCTAGAGCTACCGACTGAAGGCGCCGTGCCCACGGATGGTAATTCGGTGGAGGAGGAGGAGGAGGGGTCGGAGGAGGAGGCATAGTACGTTTGAGAGACCGTGACCGAGGTAGGCCCCGCAATCCTCGGTGTGGGCAGTACATGAGAGGCCCCAGGGTCATTCTCGGTCCCAGCCTCCACCAAGTTAACCCAATGTGCCGTCAGTGAGATATAGTGTCCCTGCCCGGCAGCACTTGTCCACGTGTCCGTGGTTAGGTGGACCTTCTCAGAAACAGCGTTGGTCAGGGCACGGATGATGTTCTGTGACACGTGCTGGTGTAGGGCTGGGACGGCACATCGGGAAAAATAGTGGCGGCTGGGGACGGAATACCGAGGGGCAGCCACCGCCATGAGATTTCGAAAGGCCTCGGTCTCTACCAGCCTATAGGGCAGCATCTCCAGGCTAAGCAATTTGGAGATGTGGACGTTGAGGGCTTGGGCATGTGGGTGGGTGGAACTGTATTTCCTCTTGCGCTCCAGCGTCTGCTGTAAAGACAGCTGAACGCTGCGCTGGGACACATTGGTGGACACTGTGGAGGATCGTGGAGGCGAAGGTGTGGTTTTCCGGCGGGAGGCGCTCGTGCCGGGGTCCTGGGCAGGGGGTTGACTAGCAGAGGCAGCGAGTGACACAGGGGAAGGAGCAGTGGTGTGACCCGCAGGGGGTGGTGAACGGCCTTGGTTCCATTGAGTGGGGTGTTTAGCACTCATATGCCTGCGCATGCTGGTGGTGGTTAGGCTAGTAGTGGTGGCACCCCTGCTGATCCTGGTGTGGCACAGGTTGCACACCACAGTCCGTCGGTCATCCTCACTTTCTTTAAAGAACCTCCAGACTTGCGAACATCTAGGCCTCGCCACGGGAGCTTCCCTACGTGAAACAGTTGCTGCTGATGCACCAGCTCTGGCCCTGCTTCTCCCTCTGGCCACACCACTGCGTCTTACAACCTGTTCTGGTGCAGCACTCGCCTCCGCCTCAGAAGCACTGTCTTCACTCGGCATATCAACCCAGCTTGGGTCAGTCACCTCGTCATCCTCCAATTCCTCAGTCTGCTCCCCCCTCGGAATTCCTCCCCTAACAACAACTTCACCACTGTCTGACAACCGTGTCTCCTCATCGTCCGACACCTCTTTACAAACTTCTTCCACTAACTCAACATTGTCATCATCATCATCATCACCCACAGACTGCGACAGTTGGAAAACTTGGGCATCGGGAACGAGGTCAGCAGCAACCTGAGAAGTGGTTTGTGACTCTGGGAAGGGTCCAGAAAACAGTTCCTGAGAGTATGCCGGATCGCATTCCAAATTTTCCTGGGAGGGGGCAGACTGGGGGGAAGGAGGTTGAGGTGGAGGAGCTAGAGGAGTGCTCCCTTGGGTAACGTGGGTGGACTGCGTGGAAGACTGACTGGTGGACAAATTACTTGAAGCATTGTCCGCAATCCACGAGATCAGCTGTTCGCACTGTTGTGGTTTCAACAGTCCTCTACCACGTGTCCCTGTAAGTTGAGACATGAAGCTAGGGAGTGTAGCTCTGCGGAATTCCCCTGCTCCCTCATCAGCGGGTACTGTCTCACCCTGCCCAGGACCACGGCCTCTGCCCCCTGCAGTAATTGAATGCCCACGCCCTCGCCCTCGACCCTTAGCCCTGGGGTTCAACATTTTTTGTATATAGGTGTATGATAAAAAAAAAATAAAAAATTAAGTCCGGTAGAATTAAGTGACGTACAGAAAGTGTCACCTGGACAGTATATACGGATGGGAGCGAGTGTGCTGAACTGTGACACACAGAAAGGTTACACACAGCTAAGTAAAATGGATTTGTATCACTGAACTAAAACAACTGAAAAAATTATTTTATTTTTTTTATATTTTGTTTTTTTGGGAACGTGACGTGCAGGAAATATGGTAGAACTGACTGACACCCTGTTAACGGTGGCTATTTAGTCTGCGACCCAGACAAATGTCGCACAGAGAATTTTCTGGATCAAGCGGTAGATGATATTGGTAGCAAATGACTTGGTTGTATTGTGTGACGTACAGAAAGTGTCACCTGGACAGTATATACGGATGGGAGCGAATGTGCTGAACTGTGACACACAGAAAGGTTACACGTAGCTGAGTAAAATGGATTTGTATTACTGAGCTAAAACAACTGAAAAAATAATTTTTTTTTTTTTATATTTTGATTTTTTGGGAACGTGACGTGCAAGAACTATGGTAGAACTCACTGACACCCTTGTTAACGGTGACTATTTAGTCTGCGACCCAGACAAATGTCGCACAGAGAGTTTTCTGGATCAAGCTGTAGATGATATTGGTAGCAAATGACTTGGTTGTATTCTGTGACGTACAGAAAGTGTCACCTGGACAGTATATATGGATTGGAGTGAGTCAGTGCTGAACTGTGACACACAGAATGGTTCCACAGTGCTGTGTGCAATGGATTTGTATCACTGAGATAGAACAATAAAAAAAAACAGGGTTAGATATGGCGATAGCTGCACTACTAGTGCCAGCCAGCCAAGTGACAAAATAATAAAATAAAATGTCTTCTAGCCCTTAGAAGGGCTGTTGGGTTCTTTGTGGGTGATTCCCTGCCTAACAGACAACTAAATGCAGGCCCTAACACTGTCCCTGAAAGGCAGCAGCTCTATCCCTAACGACATCCAGACGGCATCTGAGACAAGCACCGCGGCCAGTCGGTAGTATATTCCTGGGTCACCTGATCAGGCCAGCCAACCCCTGCTATCGACATGTAAGGGCCCCACGTGATGCTGGGTGGTACGCAGAGTCTCCTGGCTTGTGATTGGCTGTGTTTTTAGGCGCCAAAAAAGCACGATGCGGAAGTTGCCATTTCCTCGAGTATGGCGAGATACTCGTCCGAGCTGCGAGTACTTACGAGTACCCTAATACTCGAACGAGTACCAAGCTCGGACGAGTATGCTCGCTCATCTCTAGTAAAGAGTGGACTTCCTTATTGTAACTGGGAATTGGATGAATAATTTGAAAAATCATTGTTCTTCCTCAGTGGGGTCATCAATAGGTGACACTAGTGGATTTCCTTTCTCTTGTGAGCCCTCAACACTTCTACCCTTGTGTAAATACTGCATGCATACAGTAAAGTGTGTATTACACTGGCTGATACTTCTGCCAATAATTGCTAAGGAGCATTCACATGGACGCTCATCCATGGATGGATTATTATTATTTATTATTTAAAGCGCCATTCATTACATAGTGCTGTACATATGATAAGAGGTGAACATACATAATACAGACAATTGCAATAGGCATGAACAAGACAAGTTACAGACTGGTACAGAAGGAGAGAGGGCCCTCCCCATGAGGGCTTACAATCTACGAGGTATGGAGGAAGAACACAGTAGGAGAGGGTAGAGCTGGTCATGGTGGTGTAGAGGCAGCAGGGTCATTGGCTGAAGACTTGTCTGAAGAGGTGGGTTTTTAGGTTTCTTTTGAAGGATTCCACTGTAGGCGAGTCTCATATGTTGGGGTAGCGAGTTCCAGAGTACGGGGGATGAACGGGAGAAATCCTGGAGACGATTGTGGGAAGAGGTGATAGGACAGTAGAGAAGGAGGTCTTGTGAGGATCGGAGATTACATGTGGGGATGTATTGGGAAAGTAGCTCAGAGATGTATGGAGTGGACAGGTTGTGGACAGCTTTATACGTATTTGTTGAAGGGATTGGCAGCGGAGTAACGGGGGGAGAGGTGGATTAGTCAGGCAGCAGAGTTGAGGATAGATTGGAGGAGTGCGAGGGTGCTAGATGGAAGGACACAGAGTAGGATGTTGCAGTAGTCTAGTTGGGAGATGATGAGGGCATGTACAAGCATTTTTGCAGATTCATGGTTGTTAACGATCATTCTGCAGTGTAATTATGCCGTCGATAGCCCGATGAACGAGCAAACGCTCGTTTATTGGGCAATTCTGTTTTTAAGTATGCTTAAAAAGAAGTGCTTGCTGGCAGCAGAACGTGCAGTCTAATGGCGATCTGTCGTCGGTAAACCACTAGACAGTATGGGAACGAGCGATGGCATAGCGATCACTTCTCCCCATGTTGTGAAGGAAATCGTTGCATGTAATAACAGCATTCTTCTTTGCTCGCTAGCAAGTGACTGCCATGAGGAAACGCTTCCCTCCCGGCAATCACTTGCTGATCTGCTTGTCTAATACAGGCTTAAAGGGGTTATCCAAGACTATGAAATGCCTCCCATTCGCCTGGGCCCCTCACAACAAATATACTTACCTGGCTCCCTGCACTGCTCCTGGTCCCCGCACGGCCGCTGGTGCTTCTCCCTGTGCAGGGATAAAAACATCCGATGTCGTGGGGGAGCAGCCAATGGCAGGTGGTGACGGGGACGAGCCTCTCTAGTATCACAGGTGACAATAGGGAGGCTCGTCCCGTCACTGCCTGCCATTGCTTGCATGGGGAAAAGCAGCAGCGGCGGTACGTGAACCAGGGGCGGCACTGGGAGCCAGGTAAGTATATTAATCTTGGATCACCCCTTTAACACTTCTGACTAAGACATCCTATTTGGGTGTTTGGACGTCATAGAGAGGACCCTCTGTGTTGGCTCAGACACTGGATGTATGACAGAATCACTTCATTTGGAAAAGGGGATATCTTCGTGAGACATGCCCTTTATTATGCTTTCCTAATCCAAATGAATTTATTTTGGTTAGCAAGAAGTATAATAGAGAGATATCAGGAAATGGGACTGCAGGTTCAGACTACATGGAGTCTGTTTGTAATGATGAGACTAGAAAAAACAGAGCCTACCGATTGGGTGATACCCCAGAGACACACAATAATAATTTGGTGAAGCTTCACCCAGAAGGTTGAACAATGTGTAGTATAGGAATCCAGAAAAACGACCGAAATCCAACACTTCCTCCAAAAATCGTGTAAATGAGAACAGAAAGGCTGAACTGTGATGTGAACGAAGCCTTAAGTAGGCAAAGTTTACCAGCATGAGAGTAACGCCTCATATTTTACACTCTAATTAAGGAGGGTTTCATTTGGTAATGGAAATCAGGAAATTCCCTCACCTGTATGCCTATTCACTAGAAATTGGGAGCCATGAATCTAAATTATTACTGCAGTCCATTCTATGATGGGCATGTACCAGAAATGTGGATTCTCTAAGCCATAATTCTTCTGGTACTGGCTGGACTGAGTACTGTGGGGTGAATATGATCTTAGTTTGGCTGTGTGTATCTGTACGTCTTACTCTTTGTCTCTCTGTTTTCCTTGTCTTGCAGGCCAGCCAGCCTATCTGTGTGTGCTCCTTTAAGACTATATGTTCCTGGATGTTGTATATTAAAGGACACTTCTGGAATATGCTGGGGATTCAACTTCAGTTCAGAATGGGAAATGGACACTGGGGAAGCTACTTGCTACCAAGGTAGATACAACTTAACCCCTTAGAGTTGTTTGTGTTGCTTTTATTTTTTGCTCAAAATAAGTGTGAGCATTTGTTTTGCCAAAAACTGAGTGAAGACTTTTTTATAGCAGCACTTACACCCACATCTCAACACTGAGGTTTGGAATCTCAGGGGTCCCCAGTCTCAACCCATGACCAATGGAAGTAGGTAAGGCCTTTGCAGCAGAAAGATTCCTTACCAGAAAAGTCACTGATTGGGAGCAGTAGCACTGATACAGAAGTATTGTGGTCAAGAAGAGATTCATGGATCACCATCAGAATAGTGGTGAGGATGTAACAAGCCAGAGGACAAAATGGGAGCTGATCAGGAATGGAGAGAAGAGACAGCCAGGAGTAGAACACCAAGTACCAGACCAACAATCAAAGAGTCATGTCAAGAAATATCCAGGAACAAGAGCCAGGACAGGGTATCAACCTCAAACAACAGGCAAGGCATGGCAGGAAGATATTTGTTTAATTAGGTTATGAGGTTTGGCATCATTGCCAAGTTTAGTGACAAACAGCCACTTAGCTACCAAAAAAGAGAGTCACGAACGTGATCCAGCAAATACAGGAGCCAGAGTAGGATGGAATAAGAATAAGACAGTTGAAGTAGTCAACTGGCTGTTCATGCAACTATTAGTACGCCTTAAAGCAGTGGTATGGCCGAAGGACTGCACATGTTCTACAAAAACTCTGCCAGTTCCTTCTGCAGATGCTTTAGGTTGGGTACAGTTGGCTTGTCATTATGAGTGATGAGTAGATTGTTGAATCTTATTTTTCTGATAGAACTTTCAAATTGTACTTCATCTTCTTCCTAAGGGTACATGGCATGTCTCATACCTTGACGAATGGAAGTCACTTGACTTAATCTATGAGGTCTAGAGTATTGTTACCTCATTTTCAAAGTCACCCATAATATAAAGTACAGAACATGGTACCTTACAAGTGTCTAGGAATGCATGACACCCATAAGTAGCTTTCTATGATTTGCACACAATCTTTGATACCCAGTAGTGATTTGACTAGCTTTTTATCATCTCATAAAAGCTAATTCATATATTCCAACATTGAAACAATTCAATGTTTCCATGGCTTAGAAGTAATTCTCTATCTTTCTTACTCATTTGGAGATTACATCAATTGTTCATCCATGACTGCCTTTCCTCCTTTTTTTAGCTTTTCATAAATTAATCAAAACAGAAGTAAAGAACTAATCCTTTGGCATACATTACTGCCAGCAGCCCTTTTACATTACTTCCACAGCAGTGCTTAATTATAATACAGAGTTCCTGATGGTTTCAACACTTTCAGCAAGGGCAGGATTAAGGTCATATGATTGCACGCTGATGGCTAAAATATCAAGGGGTTTTTGTCATGTAGACTGTCTATTGAAGAATGTTGGCTGGATTTCCTTGTATAGGAATATGGCAAGATGTGAACAAAGAAAGAAACTTTCTTTTAGAACTTTAAATGGAACTTTCTCATTTTCTAAACTGAAGGTGGGTACTTATTTTTCCTTAGCATTTTAGAGTAAAGTTTCATCACGGGTAAGAGACACCGTAGTATTATGGGATTTAGGTGTACCTTACTGAAGAAGTCACTCAATGACATGCTGGTAGTCTACTAAGTTGAGTGTCTCATAGAATGATTCACTTGGCCCTGGAAACCGGGGCCCAGTGCCGCTGCCCCAAGTAGCAGCACAGGTGCTGAAACTCAAATTTGGCTTTGGCAGCAGCAACTGCGCATGCTGCTCTACACTTTTGGGTACATGCGCATTTGTTGCTCCCGAAGATCTGCAGAACAGCAGTGCCAGGCTCAGATTTCCAGGGCCAGGAAAGATGTCTGGCCCTGTCAATTAATAATAATAATAATAATAATAATAATAATAATAATAATATTTATTGCAATTCAAAGGGTTCATATACAAAACAAAAGACATCACAACGTAATGGCTAATATATAACTAAAGCTCTAGGAGTTAGGGCCCTGCACACAAGAGCTCACAATCTATGAGGAGTTGGGCGTGACACAAAAGGTAACTAAATTAAATTAACTAAAAGACAGGTGGGTGTGTCTTCTCTTGCTAATGAGACAAATTGATTGTTACAGTGGCCCTGGAAAAAAATATTACAAGCAGCCCCATTTTGTCGGAGAGTCTAAATTTACAGAAGGCAGGGCAACAAAAGCAGGGGGTGTCAGCAACACCATAGCCCAAAATACCACAGTTCCGCACAGTATATTACCCCAAAAGCTGTCCCTTTGAGTGGGCCACGAATAGAGGCCAGTTTGTCTTCTAGTTGTTTCTGATTAAGATATGGATAAGAGGGCTTAGTAGGTGAGATGCGGGAAATAGTTGAATTCAAGAAGGCATGTCGTTGGTGGGTACATGGATACCTGATTCTAACAGAGTTATTGACCACTGATAGCTTATTATGTACCCAGCCAGTAGGGCATCGGCCCACCAGGAAATTTCCCTGTAAGGTCTATGGCCAAACCACCCCTGGTTGCTTGTGGAATTGGCCTCAATGTATGTTCTAGACATAGAATTAGATTGTCCCATTTGGTAAAGGGCACTATGTCAGTGATGAGAATCACTCTACAAAGTTGCAGAGTATGGTTGGGGTTTTACAAGTGTCTTTAACTGAGGATAGGTCATCAGCATCTGATAGGTGGAGGTCCGACACCTGGGATCAGCTGTTTAAGAAGACACCAGTGCTTGGAGTAGTGCCACGGCCTTCTCTCGCCGTACATTGCGTAGCTCCTGTGCTTGGCATTGCAGCCTAGCCCCATTCACTTCCATATGGGCCTGAGCTGCACCTACGTAGGCCGTGTGATGGCTAACCTTCAGCACTCCAGCTGTAGTAAAACTATGACTCCCAAGATGTACACTTGCTTGGCTGTTGTCAGAACTCCATAGATATGAATGGAGCATGCTGGGAGTTGTAGTTTTCACCAGTGCTGGAGGTTAGCCATCGCTGACCTAGGCCATGCGACTGATGAATGTGATATCACACAGCTTAGGGAAAGCTTGAGAATGCCATGGCACTACTGCAAGAACTGCTGCCTTGTCAAACTGCTGATCGTCGGAGGTCCCAGGTGTTGGACCCCCACCAATCAGATACTGATGACCCCTTTAATATTCAACTGGAAATGTATATTCATACATAATATGCAACAATTTCTTTAAACATTTTCCATATACTGTGGCTTGTATTTAGCTAATGGTTGATCTTAACATGATAAGTTATGATGTAAGTAGTCTTGAATTTATTAAGATCTCTCTCAATGTTTATTGAATCAAGGTAAGATTTCATTTTTTGAGATTAGCAAATGACATTTTTTATATGAACTTAACCAGTCAGTGATCTAAATAGACTTGTTCAACTGATGATGGCTGAATTAAAATTGAGTATTTCTAATGAACATGCAAGTGTGTCACTTTTGGCCTACTTACATATTCATGTGCAGTTTGTTAAGTTTTTAATCAGGGTGACTTTCCATGCTTGTTATTCTCATGATCATTCAATGATTTCCCATAAGACCACCTTAAAAGAGAGACAGAATCTTCTCTGGGAAATGAAACCACATCAAATACATTTTCGGGATATATCGAGAAATACTTTTCCTTAATTTCTGTTAGATGATGAATGACCGAAGCTCAAGTGAGAGGCACGCTATTTCCTATAGATTATTATCATAAATTGAAGGTGGTGGCCTGCTCTTCACATCTGATTTCAGCTCCTCATACGCTCATCATAATCATGGTTCTTGACATATGAATACAATATTCAGGAAAGGATTTGCCATATGCTATTATGAGGGAACACACATATGCTTTGATTGGGATAAAAATCGGTATCATCATCCTTGATAGGCAGCACAAGTATCTTACTCATAGTATGGGTCAAGAGTTTAAAGAAGAATTTCAAGAGGTTAAAAGTTCTAGTAATGTGCCCTTTATAGTTATTCAGTTTTATATATTTATTCTTTCTGCCTATGAAAATATACATGTACTTAATTATATTTATCAGAAATGCTTTCATATAGCTAGATTACTAGAGAGTTGTCATTTATATAAATAAAGGAACTAAAATGGAAGGAATTCTACAGTAAAAATTTCGAGTGCACATTTTCCCTCAGCTAACCCAATAATTAGCAGGGAGGTAAAATTACATAGTCACAGTACATAGTCAAAAGCTACAAGCCAAAACTTATGGTGTAAAATTTTAATAATGTAGTGTGTGCCTTTAAATCTTAATTCAATATGTAAATAACTTTAGTTCCACCCCAGAGGAACAAAACATTTTCTGTTTATTATAAATGCCTATTAATACATATATTCATCTAAAGGCTCAAGTTCATGGGTATAGAGTCCGTACAACAGTGCTTGGGGCATAAGAGGTTCCTTTTGTATGGTGTCATCTAGCGTAGGAACACTATGCTTTATTATACCTCAGTACATATGGAGCATCATGCAGTATGCCACAATTTTTACTCTCAGATTTGTGATGGAATCCATCAGAATACAAAATACTGGAGATACAGAATAGACCACATGTTTCGCTATGATATGGTAAACATGTTGAGTGAATCATTCGAAGTGTAATTTTGTCCAAAGTTTAGGAAAACCTCAGTTTGCAACAAATCCGAAATTCCTCGCACTTCATGGTAACAAATCAGGTTTTCCTAAAACGTCAGCTGTACGTGTTCCAAAGCGAAACTAAATGTAGAGGAGACAATCCTGAGAACGCAAAATAACCCATATTGCTGTGCAGCCAGCCAATCCGCAGATAGCAATCCCTTGTGATGTCACAGCCGTATAAAACCCTCATCCCGTGCGGTGTGGCAAGTGCTCATGCGCTAGGAACAGTGTTACTGAAAATGATTAATAGAAGAATTGAACATCAATAAAATGAAAGCCTTTATTATTCCAGTGCCCAGTGTGCTAACCAATCCTATCCAGTCTTCACCCCTTAGGGGAGCCAGGTCTTAATGATTATCATTCTCATCCTTTGCTATGTTTACTTTCTAGAAAAGTCAGCAAGATGCAGAAAGAAGAGGAGCTGGATGTTACTGATGAGATATTCTCATCGATGAAGTGAAAAAGGAGGAAAAGCAGATGGCAGTGAGGAAAAAAAGTATTTAGTCAGCCACCAATTGTGCAAGTTCTCCCACTTAAAAAGATGAGGTCGGCCTGTAATTGACATCATAGGTAGACCTCAACTATGAGAGACAAAATGAGAAAACAAATCCAGAAAATCACATTGTCTGATTTTTAAAGAATTGATTTGCAAATTATGGTGGAAAATAAGTATTTGGTCAATAACAAAACTTCATCTCAATACTTTGTTATATATCCTTTGTTGGCAATGACAGTGGTCAAACGTTTTCTTTAAGTCTTCATAAGGTTGGCACACACTGTTGCTGGTATGTTGGCCCATTCCTCCATGCAGATCTCCTCTAGAGCAGTGATATTTTGGGGCTGTCGCTGGGCAACACGGACTTTCAACTGCCTCCTTGCTGATGGAAGGAGGATTGCATTTAAAATGTCACGATACATGGCCCCATTCATTCTTTCATGTACATGGATCAGACGTCCTGGTCCCTTTTGCAGAGAAACAGCCCCAAAGCATGATGTTGCCACCCCCATGCTTCACAGTAGGTATGGTGTTCTTTGGATGCAACTCAGCATTCACTCTCCTCCAAACACGACGAGTTGTGTTTCTACCAAACTGTTCTACTTTGGTTTCATCTGACCATATGACATTCTCCCAATACTCTTCTGGAACATATGTACAAATGCTCTCTAGCAAACTTAAGATGGGCCCGAATATGTACTGTCTTAAGCAGGGGAACAAGTCTGGCACTGCAGGATCTGAGTCCCTGGCGGCGTAGTGTCTTACTGACGGTAGCCTTTGTTACGTTGGTCCCAGCTTTCTGCAGGTCATTCACTAGGTTCCCCATGTGGTTCTAGGATTTTTGCTCACAGTTCTTTTGATCATTTTGACCCCATGGGGTGAGATCTTGTGTGGAGCCCCTGATCGAGGGAGATTATCAGTGGTCTTGTATGTCTTCCATTTTCTAATTATTGCTCCCACAGTTGATTTCTTCACACCAAGCTGCTTGCCTATTGCAGATTCAGTCTTCCCAGCCTGGTGCAGGTCTACAGTTTTGTTTCTGGTGTCATTCGACAGCTCTTTGGTCTTCACCATAGTGGAGTTTGGAGTGTGACTGTTTGAGGTTGTGGACAGGTGTCTTTTAAACTGATAACAAGTTCAAACAGGTGCCATTACTACAGGTAATGAGTGGAGGACAGAGGAGCCTCTTAAAGAAGAAGTTACAGCTCTGTGAGAGCCAGAAATCTCGCTTGTTTGTAGGTGACCAAATACTTATTTTCCACCATAATTTGCAAATAAATTCTTTAAAAATCAGACAATGTGATTTTCTGGATTTGTTTTCTCATTTTGTCTCTCATAGTTGAGGTCTACCTATGATGTCAATTACAGGCCGACCTCATCTTTTTAAGTGGGAGAACTTACACAATTGGTGGCTGACTAAATCCTTTTTTTCCCCACTGTATGGCAGGAGAGCGCTGGGGTTGGAGAAGTGAGTATGCAAGCATATTGTCCCCCCACCTAACCTGCCAAACCCCATACCAGCAACAGGCCCTGTTTAAAGGTGCTGTGCGGTCATTAACAATGAAGAAGGACTATACAGTGAGGTCTTCATTATTAAATGAAAGGCAGCTGTGGACTAATTGGCATGGCCATGAACCAATGTTCTTAAACTGTGCCAAATTCTAAAAAAAAATACTAATTTGTCTGCATTCCTGTCATTCCATTGTCACTGCCCTATTCTCATCAAGCAAGAGTGGAAGCAGCTTGGTCTCATGACCACTACAGCTGATCACTAGAATGGCGCTGCTAGTGATGTGCTGTTCTAACATATGTTACTACCGACAGGTGAGTGTTTTTTTTTTTATTTGGCACAGGTTCAGAGCATTGGGTTGTATGGCTCCTAGGAAGAACCACCCCTTCTGCTGTTGACCAATGTCTATGTAAGATGCCTATATGGTACTTATTAATATAGCCTTTCTTGATAGTCTGTGCCATTTGCTATATTTCATAAGCCATGTTCCATTGTTGGTCAAATTTTCTAGGCTGTCTGCATAGAGGTCCTGTCCATAAGATAGCCACTGATAGAGGGACCAGACACATCACTCCATTCTAACATACTCAACCTGCAATAAACTCAGATGACAGGTGCAGCATATTTGAATGGAGAGGAGTGAGTGATATGTGGTCACCTGACCATCAGCAGCTTTTTTATGGACATGACCTCCATGCTGACAGCACAAAAGATCTGCCCAACAAGAGGGCACACCTTATGAAATATAGAAAATGATGCAGAATATGAACAAAGGCTATCTTAGTAAGTGCCATATAGTCATCTTATATGCACATTGATCAACAGTAGCCAGAAGGTGGCCAGCCTCTTTAACTTCAACCCATATAATGTATGCACCAATTTGAATTAATATACAGACTCTTTCTTTTGTTACCTGAACATGGGTAAACAAGTGGAAGGTGTGGAAAAGGATGTGAAATCCATTAGAAAACTTGTTTATTTGTTTCTTTCTTTTGCCTCCTGTGATAAAACCGTTGAATGGATCATTAACAACTTTTAACATACATGACTCCAAAGTAAATGAGTTGTAAAGCACGGCATTAGGAGTATATTGCTTCTTCTGCTAATCATTTGTATAGCACATATCAGCTAAATGAGAAGGAGCAAGAAAGCTTGCTAGAAATAAATATTCATTGGGTGCTTTATAACTCCATTCAATAGACTGACAAAGATAAATATGTCGGCTGATCAGGTCTAGACGAGGGAGCTTTGTCCTGGACCAATGTAATAGGAGTTAAAGACGCGATAGTCTGACATGGCTCATTGGACTGGCAGATTTTAGCTAATAATGAATGAAAATGTAGTCACAGACTATCGTCAACCCCTATTAATAAATAGTATTACTAAAGATTTGCTGGTGTTTCATTCATGTTTGGATTATTTTAGGTGCATGTTGCTTGAGGCAATGCTGGATTAGCACATTTATGTCCTTAACTGGGTTTACAAGTACAGATTTCTCACCAATAAGGCCTTGTTCACATCACCATTATGCATTCCGTTATGGCCTAACATGGTTATAACGGAAAATAACAGAATCCATAAGACGGAAATCAAAACAAAAGCCTTTAAGAGGCATTCCATTTTGATCCATCATAATAGAAGCCTATAAGAAACCCTAAGGGATTTTTCTGGTTTCCATTATGCTGGACGGAAAACAAAATTCTGTTGACCAGGTCGCTACCTCTGTGCGATTAATAGCTGACTCATTGGGTCACAGCAAATGGTGCAGAGCACCGAGTCATCAGGTGGAATCGTAGTCAGGGGCAGGATTAGTATGTGCAATATGATAGGTCCGAGGTCAGGTCAGGCAGCATAGCGTCAAATACGGGTAAACAGGCAGAGGTCAGTACACAGGCAACCAACAAGATATAGCATACCATGCAGTAATTTAACAAGCTAAAACGCCTATTGCTCAGGCACCCTCCCATAGGGGAAGGTACCTTAAGTACCCAGGGTAGCCAAGCCAATGGTTGGTGAATATACATGTGTGTGCTGGCCTGTTAAGGGCATGCCGTATGGGTAGAGAGGGGTGAGGCCTAGCCGGCAAGCATGTCGCATGTGCATGATGGAACGTAGGCAAGCCCGGCGGTCAGACCCAACCAAAGGATTGCAGCAGAAGGCAGGTCTGGCCCACCAGCTAAATTGAACGGTGACCCTCCACCACTGTAACACAATCTATCCTTCCATTTATAAACTGTAGCCAAAAAAACATGCGGTGGAGTGTGCCAGGGCCCAGAGTAGATGACACAGAGGTGGAGTTGAGTAAAATTTTGTGTGAGGTGTGTTTTGCAAGGCAAAACAAAAAAGCATGGTGGATTTTAAAAAGTTCTGACGATTCATGGCTTATAGGAGAACAGAACTTGACCAGTGGTTAGGCAGTACCAGCTCACCGGTTCCAGCACAGCAGATTTAATAACACAGCATACTATGCTAAAGTCAGCTGGCAAGTCACCCAGTAGATAAGGATAGAGAGAGTGCAAGACAACCCACATTTCGATGGCTCAGTTATTAGCGCTGGGGTCCTGGGTTCGAATCCTATCAAGGACAAAATCTGCCTGGAGTTTGTAGGTCCTCCCTGTGTTTGCGGGGGTTTCTTCTGGGTTCTCCGGTTTCCTCCCAAAGACAAAGTGATAATGAACTTAGATTGTGAGCCCCATTGGGGAAAGTTGGATGGAGTAAAATAAATTATGTATACAATATGTTCCCTTATTGGTGGCTGCAGAGAGCCATAATGGCTTCTTTTAACGAAGGTGATTTGGTGTTGTGTATTAGAAAAATAGAGCTCTGATTGAGGTATTATGATATAGAACAACATAGAATTTTGAAACAATTTTATATAAAAAATTTTATATAAAAAAAAAATATGTTGAACGTTCACATAGATCCGCCTAAATGTGAAATGCAGCTGAAATTTTGACATTAATAAACTGTTGCATTAACGCTCCCCTTTGCGTAACATATATTCTTTTTGCAATTGATGGATTTCAAATTATTTCAGCCACCAATTGAAGCATATAAGCGAAACTTATATTTTCCAATTACACATTGTTTGAACAGAAAGAAGGAAAAATCTGTCTATAACTGACTGCACAGTAATTTAATTTGAAACACTGAATTAAAGGGTAAAGGTATTTAACTGGATATGCACTTGCAAACTTTTCCTTACTTGAAAATAATTAGATATTACTTAGTTCCATAGAATTTGAAGATCATTTTCCACTTGATCAGCATATTCTAGTGACATTGCCATTTATATCTGGCTAGCATGCGGTGCAGTCAACTGTGATCATTATTTCCCCATTGTAAAGAGCCTTGGGAAATGTTTACTTTACTGGTTTAATTTTTAATGTAGACATAAAAGACTTCAAAAGCGAAATCTAGAACAGGCACAATTAATATAAAATACACAATTTAATGAAATGTACATTTGCTGTTCGTGCATGAGAAAGGGAAAGTAAAAGAAATTATTAGACTAATGGTCAAACCACAGATAATCATCTGAAGACAAAAGTGTTTTTTTTAGAGTACTTGCTCCTCATCAGTACAGAACAAGGTACTGTTTGGTTGGATGAGAAGCAGCTCAGAAGGGGTTGGTACTGATTCTCATTGAAAAGACACAGCAGATTATGGAGACTTATTTTTCAGGCAATGCTCCATGGGGGGAAAAAAAGTATACAAATTAAATTATACCAGCCAAACCAAAGACAATCATCTGTAGACAGAACTGTTTTGAGGGTTCTTGCTCCTCCTTAGTACAGAGTGGGTAGTCACTAAAGGGCAACTGGCATCAGAGAATGACCTATTGTTTAAAGTAGGTCTGTCACCTAATCTGAGCGTTTTAGACCGCTCAGATCAGGTTATAGACTGTTAGGCTCCCATTACAATGGTACCTCTCTTGTCTGTGTCCCTCGGCGAGATCGTGAAAAATACACTTTATAAACTTATGCAAATGAGCTTCTGCCAGTGCCTAGGGGCCGTGTTACTGCCGCAAGTGCCCAGGCCCCTCGGCATATACTAATATATTCCAATGCAGGCCTGTAGGTGGGGGCTCTGCACTGGAATATACTGGAATACTAATTCCGTATTCTGTATTACATAGATATGGAATCCAGAATGCAAGATGCGATCACATCCAATGATGTTGTAGTCACCTAGGGTGAAGTTTTAAAAAATATAAAAAAATATAAAAATTCAAATCACTCCACTTTCCCTAGATGTGAGGTCCTACAAAAATGAACAACTTACATCCTAAGCCTAGTATTTTGTCAGACTATATATAAGATACACCTTATGGATGGGGTATTTACTATGGCTTTTATGCCAGAATTCTTGTGTGGGAAAGTCTCAAATGTTCATCGAACTGAATTCATTGCTACTGGTGCTGCTGTGGCTTCTGCTACTTGGTAATACAACACTTTTGCCTACCCCCCTTCCCTTTTGGCATCAGGAAAACAATCCACTAGTCCTAATTTTTCTTGATGCTAAGGATACACTTGTTAATCAGATTGCCATGCTCGCTCACGGTGCTTGATGAACCAATTCTTTCAGCCCCCCACCACCACCACCACTGTGATGATTGGTCATGGCCGGTGTCATTGTTATCACCACCAACCTCTTCATCCTGCATTGCCAACTCAACTCAAGTAGTATATCCTCATCCTTATCCTCTTCAACTTCATCCTCTATGGGACTTTTTTCATGTGGGTTCCCTATAACTAAAAGGCAGCAAGCAAGATTTGGATGGTATTTGTCTTCAGCCATTTCTTGTTGCGTCAGTGTGAGTGCTTGCTCTAATATAAATTTCAGGGGGGTGACATCATTGATGCTGCTGTTGTCCCTATTCACAAATCTGGTGGCCTCATTGAAAGCCCGAGTAGACAAAATGCCTCCCTAATGAGCTGCCACACTGCCTGAGCTGAAAATAACACATAATCCCTGCTGTGGTTGTATTATTTTCACCAAATGCTGTGCAGCCATAATGTTACCGCCATTGTCGCTGACCAAATTGCCCAGTTGTAGTTGGCAATCCAGCGGGACATTTGTTGCTTGATGTAAATTAGCAACCGACCTGCTGTGTGGCTTCTCTCACCCAGGCCCATCAGTTCTAAGATTGCAGGGCAATGCCTCAGTTCACACATATTACAAGAGCCACTGGGAGTAGAAGCAATGCTCTGCCCTGTGTCTCTTAGGGATGGCAGGAAGGCCGTTGGTCCAGATTTGGAAGGAGGATGTGGATAAGAGCCTGGTGTGGAAACGAGACTGGCACAAATATGGAGGTGTCAATAGGACTTTTGCTGTGGTGCTGTGTCATCTCTGCCACACAAAACATTGACCCAGTGGGCCATAAAAGAAAAGTACTGTCCTGTGCTATAAGAGCTGTTCCACATGTTCATGGTGGCATGCACCTTGCTGTACAGCAGCAATTCCTTGGAGCTGCCCCATATTATCAACTACATGAGAGTACAAGACAGGGATGAGCGTATTTTTTTAAGAAATATTTGTAGATAAGACAATATTTTTGTTAAAAAATGTTCAACTGGACAAAATAGAGCTTGCAGATACCGATGGTTTTGTATATGCAGGCACACTGGAGAGAACAGATTTTTGGGGAGACAACAATTTTTAGCAAATGTGTTGAAGACCTGGAACTCAAAGAAAATGTTCATCAATTTTTTGAGGTCAAGACATTTTTAAACAATTTTTTGCTAAAAAATTGCAACTGAATAGAGTAGTAATACCATAGATCAGATTTACAATTCTTAAGATGGTGTAAGCTTATACAGGATTTCTGGGCCTCCATTAGATTTATCACAAGGGCTCAGGCTGTATGATAAATCTGGTGCAGGGATAGACACTTTTCTCTGACTGCATAACACTGGTTGGCTAATCTTGAGACAGAATTTTGTGCAATTTTGATGCAAAATGGTGATTCTGTACATAGTAGATTGATGGCCAATTGGTAGGGTTGAACACCCCTTAAACCCTATGAGTCTACAATCTGTATATTTAAGTCAGCAGTTTGTTTTCTCATTGTTTTTCACTGCAGAGTTCTACTCTCTGGATAGATCATCATGGTGATAACTAGAGATGAGCAAAGTATTTAAAAACTTAATTCGGCTGCTTCACTGAATTTACAAAAAATCTGCTTCATGTTGAAATACTTCCTCATGAAGCGTAGTTCTTTGTAAGTAGTGGGTGCAATGACAGGGAGCACCACGCCCATCATTTTACCCCTCAAATGCTGTGTTCATACATGATCGCAGCATCTGATATAAATAAAAGAGTGTAAAAGTTAAAAAACAAAACAATAAAAAAAACGCCATCTTGAAGTTCTGGGGCAAAATCTCGTGCAGCCCGAGATGACATTATCATGCTGGGTTGTGATATCATACGTCATCGCTCACAGGATTTCCGCCAAGATCTTCAAGCAAAATCTCCCGTCATGAGCAAATGGAGCAGGTAAGCATTATTTATTTATTTATTTTTGTAATTGAGGTTAAATCGATTCGCTACCTTGAAGTACAAGGAAATTCAGCTTCGCAGCGAATCATATTTATCTTGAAATTCAAATATCAAACCAAATTTGGGAACTTAAAGGGGTTGTCTCACCTCGTCTCTTCTGGTCTTCCGTGCTGGACTTTCAGCACTGGGCTGATGCCTGTTAGTGTGACTGACAGCTCCGGAAAGCGTCTCTGGGACACAGTAACCCCTCCCCTTGTCTGGATGTGCACACTCCCGAGGATGCTAATGAGTCAATAGCAGCCTTGGTCTGCTCAGGAAAACAGCAGCCTCAGCTCAGCACCCTGGTGGCTTCACTTGTTTGCTGCCCTCTTTTATTCCCTGTGCTTCCAGGTTCCTGCCATTGCTGGGAGCAGCTCACAGCATACAAGGTGACCAGGACGGGGGGAGCTACTGCACATGGGCTGCTATGTGCGCTCGCAGGCACTTTTAAACCAACTGACCAGACGTAGCCACTGCGGCTGAATTGCAACAGTGGCTCTAACCCCTGACCACGAGCACTCTATAAACGACTACAAAATGACACTGCTCCTAGGCCACGTGACCGATGAACGTGACGTCACTGGCCTAGGAAAAGCAGAGAGAAGGCCTCGACGCTCATGGGAGCGCTGGTGCCTTCTCAAATAGCTGATCGGCAGGGGTCCCGGGTGTCAGATCCCCACCGATCAGATACGGATGACCTATCCTGAGGACAGCTTCAAAAAACAATGGACGGCAGCATCTCCATACAACGGATTTATTCTTCAAATGTCCATGGTGAACAAGTGCAAATACATGCCAATAAAGTGCAATGCAACGTTTCGACTACCTAGTAATCTTTATCAAGCATATATATAAAGTGTACAGCAAAGGTATACATAGCCAAATCCAGCCTCCCACATATCAATCAACCAATCACCTCTATTCAGGTGTATAATAAACTACATATCTATCAGCATTGACCAATGATCATCTCAATAACAGTGATTGTCATACCTTTCATCCATTAGTGATAAAACAATTTCATGTGGTGGCATGAGGGGCAGCAACAGGTAGTCCTATCTTCAGCATGTGGCTTCGGCGTCTCCAACTAGGCACAGCGCATGGCCAACATATTACTCCTCCTCTCTCCTCTCCTTGTTGTCCCAAAATGATTACGTCATCACTACATGTGACTCACTGCCGATCGCGTGACTCGGTGGGGTACACCCACTGACCAACCCAACTCGCTTAGCTGCGAGAGCATCCCCGTCACCATGGAGACCATCACTGCTGCTGTGCAGCGCAGCGTAGGACCGGACCGCAAACCGCAGCACTATCCCACCCACGATCGGGTCACCCGGTCATGTTAGGATAATTCCGTCACAGTGGCCACCAACTAAGCCCAGGAGATATATTGCTGAGGTGACTGATGGGGATGCATACACTCACGTGACTCCTCCCTCAGTCAAGATCTATATAGATGGACAAAGGTCCCCATACAGGGATCAAATCCACATTATCATCCAGCAATACATACCCCTAAACAGGCCATTTAACGATGTCACAAAAATAACTAGTTATCACTAATTATAACCACGGGGCATAATCCTAAGAGAGAGGGGGAGGGTTACCCAAATTCACTGCACAGTTGCCCTATGCCGAAGTTCGGACACCGTCCATCCCCCATCTGTAAAAAATATGAAAACAAAATACGGTTAAAAATGTTATAATTAAAAACACTTCAAAAACAATATTGACATTATACTGAGTAGGTACATAAACACTTAATCAATACCACTTACATTGAATTCAATGTTCATCCCATATGGTTGTAAAGACCTCAACGTGAATATCCATTTAAGCTCTTTCTTCCTCAATATCTTCTGTCTATCACCTCCTCTCCTTAATATTCCCACTGAATCAATCACCCGAAACCTCAACTGATTAATTGAATGTCCATGTTCAACAAAATGTTTCGTTACTGGCTTTTTCACCATCCTCTTCCTGATAGTTAGAGATGAGCGAGTAGTGAAATATTCGAAAGTTCGAAATTCGATTCGAATAGACCGCGAAATTCGACTATTCGACCGAATATCGAATCCCATTAAAGTCTATGGGAAAAAAATGCTCGCCACTTGGAAATCTCAATTCGACCACTTGGAGGTCACCAAGTCCACCCTGGAACCTCAGAAAAGGATGCCAACACTGCTGGAATGCAACTGGGACAGCAGGGGAAGCATGTCTGGGTGCATATAACGGGCCCAAGTCGCACTATTACGCCACTATCACAGCCTCTCAACAATACACTCCAAAGACAATATAACCTCTCTGTAAAGTGAGACCATACAAGGAAACCTTCTTTCCTCTACATTGCCATGGACCCCAAGCCAAACTAGACAAAAAAGAAGATAAAATTCTGCACCCCTTAAAATCACGTTGCCTATGACAACCACAGATGGCATAGGCAAGGGGGAAAGCAATCAAGCCATCACTATTTTTCCCTCTGTGCCATCCCTGCCTTGCCCAGGCACATGTCCCAAAACATCATCCACGCCCGAGTAACACGGTTACTGCAAAAGGCCATTTGACCACCAACACTTTGGTTTGAGGCCGGGGATGCTACATCTCCCTGACAGCACACTGGGTGAATGTTGTGGAGGCGGGGACGGGCAAACCTGCTACCCCCACCCAAGTTTTGGGCCTTGGTTCTGTCTGGATTTCCGCAACCCTTACAGACAGCTCGGCAAACCCCTCCTTCTCCTTCTAGATTTGTTAAATCTGTCCACCACCCAGTCAAGTCCACAAAGTCCAGTCTCGTCGATAGCCTGCAGAAACTGCAGGGACCTCACTCTGACCCTCCTTCCTCCCACCCTGCCCAATGTTATCAACCCAGTGTTCCCACCCATGCAAGAATCGCAGGAGCTATCTGAGGATTTTGTTTGTTCTTTTTTTTTTAAACTGTATATTTTATTGGTACAAATTAGTACACAGGTTTTTCATTATAATACAATAAAAGAAAACATAGAAAATTTACATACATGAGGAGCAAGCATGATGTTCTGCAAAATTACAATGAGACATAGTAATCAAATGAAATTAGTCTCTACAAGCAGCTCCTTAGTCCAGGTAATAACAACAACGATGTAGACATAGAACAAGACATAGACTAACATAGGAAGGAGGGGGGGGAACTATATAGCCTTATCTCCAGAAAGGGAAAAGCTAGGAATAGGAGGGGTGCGCATCCCAGGGGAGCCAAATCGCATTGAATTGATCTACTGTGTTATTTAGGGAAGCCGTGAGATAGTCAAGGGATCTGATGTCACGTATTCTAGCGAGGAACATGACTTGGGATGGGGGGTTTGTTTGTTTCCACAATTTAGCAATCAAGGACTTAGCCGCCGTACACAAAAGCAGGAACAGCCTGGAGGAGTGTTTACTCAATTTCGAAGGGGGAAGGTTAAGTAAGTAGGTCTTAGGCTCAAGCTCAACTGGTATCGAGAGGAGGGATTGGACAATGTCCCTAACCTCTTTCCAGAATGAAACAATCAGCGGGCATGTCCAAAAAATGTGGTACAGAGTGCCAACATCTTTCAAACATCGCCAGCAAGTGGAAGGGATGTCAGGGTTCAGTGAATGCAAAAGGGCCGGGGTGTGGTACCAATGCATGAGCAGCTTATACTGAGTTTCTTTATAGGTAGTAGAAATGGAGGATTTAGCGGCTCTGCTCCATATTATCTGCCATGCGGAGTGAGATATGGGAGAGCCAATGTCAGCATCCCACCTGTCCATATATTTGTGGTGAGGGGGATCACCCTCTTTTGGGGTCAATAGGAGCTGATAAATTGTGGAAATTAATCCTCTCGTGTTGGTGCCACGGCGGCAGATGCGTTCAAACCGAGTGGGAACCGAGACCTGTAGTGTACCGAAGGTAGTGCTTACATAATGACGGATTTGTAAGTAATGGAAGCATTCTGTCTGAGGTAGTATGGCATGTGCCTGCAATTGAGGAAAGGATTTAAATGTCAAGGTAGAAGCGTCAACAACGTCCGCCAAGTGAAAGAGACCCAACGACGACCAGACACGAACCATGGGGGCTGTTAGGCTACTGGGTATAGCAGGATTATATAGAAATGAAATCATCGAGGAGTGTTGGGAAGCGAGGGCAAAACGTTTGTGGCATGTATCCCAAATGTGTTTAGTAAAGGCCATTGGTCCTAGTAACGGGAGGGGGGGTGGTGTTGGGGTCTTTTGCCACAGCAGAGTATTTGGATGCACAGGGGCAAGCCATAGTTTTTCGATTTCCACCCACTTGGTAAACGCCAACTGAGAGGCCCAAAAAAGTATCGCTCTCAAATGTGTGGCATAATAATAGTGCACCACATTAGGAACTGAAAGACCACCATTATCCGTAGCAGAAAACATAACTGTACGAGGTATGCGGTGTCTTTTGCCTTGCCATATGAAATCAAAAATAGCCTGCTGTAGCAATTTGAGCTCCGATATGGGGATGCGGACCGGGAGTGTCTCGAAATAATACAATAGTTTCGGGAGCAGTGACATTTTAACTGCTGCTATTCTACCCAGTAGAGACAGAAACTTAGGTTTCCATTTGTTAAGTAGAGATTTGAGCTCTCGAAAGAGGGAAGGGAAGTTTTTAGAGTATAATGAGGAATAATTGGGAGTAATAAAGACTCCCAAATACTTCAGAGCATCCTCTGTCCACCGATATGAATAGTTGCCTTTTAATCTTTGAAGATCATCGGCAGGTATATGAATGGGCAACGCTTCGGTTTTGGAGGTGTTGATTTTGTATCCCGAGAGGGTCCCATAGCGTGTAAGGGCTGCGTGTAGGTTGGGCAGTGTAATATGGGGGTTAGTCAGAGTAAGAAGGACATCATCTGCATATAGAGATATTTTAAACTCTCTGTCTCGTACTTTAAGGCCTTTGATGTCCGGGTGGAGTCTAACGTGAGCAGCAAGAGGTTCTATGCATAAGGCAAAGATCAGTGGCGAGAGCGGGCAGCCCTGACGTGTGCCGTTGGAAATGTTAAATGATGTGGACGAGCAGAAGGGGAGTTTAACAAGAGCAGAGGGAACCGAATATAGACTGCGGATAGCTTGAAGATATGGCCCTGAAATACCAAACACCCGAAGGGTCTCAAAAAGAAAAGACCAATCAATGCGGTCAAAAGCCTTTTCTGCATCCAGGCTTAGTATAACAGCCGAAGTGGATGTGCGATTGGCCAAGTCAATGAGGTTAAGAACCCTCCGGGTGTTATCTCCTCCTTGACGATGTGGAACGAAGCCCACTTGATCCTTGTGGATTAAGGTGGGAAGCCACACATTCAAGCGAGCGGCCATAATGCGGGTAAAAATTTTTAAATCTGCATTTAGCAGGGATATAGGCCTGTAACTGGAGCATTCATGGGGATCTTTTCCTGGTTTACGGATTACTACGATGTGGGAGGACAACATTGTCGGGGGAATTGGGGATCCCTGGAGAAATGAGTTATAAAGTGACAGAAGGTGGGGAGAAAGTTCAGCGCTAAAAATCTTATAGTATAAATCCGTAAATCCATCTGGGCCAGGGGATTTGCCCGTGGGGAGGGTTTTAATTACTTCAGTGAGTTCTTCCATTGTAATGGGAGCATTTAGCATGGTTGCAGCTTCAGCCGGAAGTTTGGGTAAGTGACACTCCGTCAAATATTCTCGTACTCGAGATAATGCCGTAGGAGAATTGTTGGGATATTTCAAATTATACAGTTGGGAGTAGTATTCTCGAAAGCGGCTCGCTATAGCGACTGGATGGTATTGGAGGCAGCCAGTTGAATCCTTTACTCCCTGAGGATTACACTGAGCAGCGGTATCTCTAAGCTGTCTAGCTAGGATAGTGTGGGCTTTATTACCTTGTTCGTAAAATCGTTGTCTGGAATATAGCAACATGCGTTCTACATTGTGTATCGCCATATCTTTCAATTTGGCTCATGCAGCTACCAAGTCTTTGAGTAGGGGAAGACTGGGCCGGACTTGTAGACGACACTGTAGCGATTCAATCTGGGCCGTGAGCTCTCGCACTCGTAGCTGTCTGTCTCTTTTAAGTCGAGAAGCTAAAGCAATACACTGTCCCCGTACAACGGCCTTGTGGGCTTCCCACAGTATAGCTAAGGAAGAGACTGAGTTAGCATTTTCAACAAAATATGTCTGAATATATTGCCTAATGTCCATACGTGTGGGGAGTGATTTTAATAGAGAATCGTTAAGGCGCCAATGACAAGTACGTGATGGCTTAGGTTGCGGAGAGAGAGTGAGCGTGACGGGAGCGTGATCCGACCAGGAGATAGGTCCTATGGTAACTTCCCGTAGCAGCTTCAGGGTGAGGGCATTACCAAAAAAGTAGTCTAATCTGGTATGTAGCTTGTGGGGAGGGGAGTAGAAGGTAAACATTCGGCTTGTGGGGTTGTCTACTCGCCAAAGATCGTAAAGGGCCGAATTGCGAATTGCACAGTGGAATTCCCTTGCCTGACGTGTCTGTGACGGGGGGGACGCGGTTGGGGAAAGTGACAGTCTATCCGCAGTTTCAGAGAATACCATATTAAAGTCTCCCCCAATAATCCATGCCGCAGGGGGCAGCTTGTGGAGCTTGTTAAAAACTTTACGCACAAACGAAAGCTGAAAGGTATTAGGGGCATAGATATTGCAGAGTATTAGTGGGCGGTTTTGGAAAGAGCCTTCTAGTATTATATAGCGGCCAGCTGGGTCAATATGAGAGGCAGAAATTGAAATGGGACATGTTGCTGAGAGCAAGATAGCTACTCCTGCCTTTCGGCGGCTATGACTGGCCAAATAAGCATGAGGATAGTGACGTTTAGCAAAGTTAAAAGTCCCCGTCTGGTCGAAGTGGGTCTCCTGTAGGAATGCAACATCAGCGTGCATAGTGCGAAGTTCCCTGAGGACCAAGCGTCTTTTTGTGTTAGACCCCTGCCCCTTGACATTCAAAGTGATTATTTTAGCCATAGAGGCAGGTAGTGGAAGTGTGTGCTATGGGATCGGAGGTCAGCTCACCGTCAGATGTACCGGTACTGGATGAGAGGTCAAAGTCGCCGTTCACTGGTCGGGTGCAGTCCAGGCCGTTCCTGCTTGGAGGACCGAGAACAAGCCAAGTTTAAGGAGGAGGGTCTGGAGGTGGGGAGGGAGGAGACAAAAAAGGGGAAGTCGGGGTAGACACAGACACTACAATACACTACAACCAATTATGCTATGAAATCTAGAATGGATGGAAAAAACAGGAAAAAAAATAGACCAGTAGGCAAAAAAGAGAAAAAAAAAAAAATGGTCTATACAGGGACCAACCCTGCTAAGTCTAAGTTAGCAGAGCGGACTTTCAGGACCCCAGAGAAAAAAAAAAAAAAAAAGGTCCGAGCAGTCACATCCCAATAAGGGCAGAGGATACCTAGCAAACACCAATAGGTAAAAACACAGTAAGATAACAACGAGGGTTCAATAAGCAGTAACTGTGCAAAGAATGCATCAATAATCAGCAAAACTACATAAACTGTATGAGCTGTAATAACTTAAAGCCCCGAGCGGGCAAACAGTGTTATGAGTCCCCAGGGAAGTGCCAAGGGGCACTAGCATAAGCGGGTAAGGTGTCAACGAGGTGGGGGTAAGCTGCCAGCTGCCTCCGAAGGTCCCCGTGGGTGGGTGGACAATCCCAAAGAGTCATCCGGACGCAGTTTAGGCGAGGGCAGTCGTCGGCGCTTGGAAGACTCCGGGGTCTGCCATGGCAGTAGGGGAGGCATGGAAGAAGCGGGGGCCTCCCAATCCGGCACATTAGGGGCGGGAATATCCAGAGCCATGCAGAAAAAATCAAGATCCGCAGGAGAGCGAAGGTATATGGGGCGCCCGTTTTTTCGGACTATAAGGGCGAAAGGAAATCCCCATCGGTATGGGATGCGGTTGGCCTTGAGAGTGTCCAGAATAGGGCGTAGAAGCCTGCGTTTTTGCAGCGTGATCCAAGATAAGTCCTGATAAAGCTGCACCTGTGCTCCTTGGAAATCCAGAAAGCGCATTTCCCTTACTTTCGCCATAATGGCCTCTTTTCTAGTGAAATCATGAATGCAGCAAATAACATCCCTAGGTTGGGGTGACGAGCCCTTGGGTCTAAGCGCTCTGTGAGCCCTGTCCAGCCTGGTAGTAAAGGATGCGGGGTCACCCATAATTTGATTGAAAAGGGCATCGAGGGTTTCCTGCAGGTTTTCATCATCATGGGGTTCTGGGAGTCCGCGAATCCTAATATTGTTCCGTCGGCCACGGTTGTCTAGGTCCTCTAGGTGTCTTTGCATTTCACGGAGTTCTGTACCGTGGGTAGAAACTGAGGTATGGAGCTGGGAAACACAGGCCCGTGTAAGAGTATGGCTTTTCTCCAGCGTTTCTATGCGGTTCGTTATAGAGAGTAAGTCCCGCCGCATGGCAGATATTTCAGAGCGGCAAGTGGCGGTAACCTCAGAAACCAGAACTTGGAAGTCCTGTTTAGTGGGCAGTTGAGAAAAAAGGGAAGCCCATTCAGAATGTGAGGACAGTCTCCCAGGGGAGCCAGGTTTGGGGCTGGGGTCCCTACCAGGTGAGCAGACTGGTGTAGGGGCTGCATACTGTGCCATGGAGGGAGTAGCCCCCACATCCTCCTCTGAGTCCACAATATGGGGGGACGACGGGGAGGGTAACCCCCTGGGGGGTGATGATGGGGGAGCACAGGTGCTCTGGGGATTTGCAGGGAGAAAAGGCTCCACATGGGGATTGAGGCAGGGTCCCCCTGTACTGACCTGCACGCTAGGCCTTTCCCTAGGCTCTCTCTCCACGTGGTCCGGCGCCATATTCCGGACGCAGGGGTCCCCCCTGCACTGGTAAGGTGAAGAGGTGAGTGCTGCAGGCGAACCTGCCGCCCGTTGTCCGCAGGGATCCAAATCCACCTGAGCCCGCGGGGTCCCAGCGGTGATCGGGCGCATCTGTGGAGCGCGTCCCTGTGGAGGGAGCGCTTCCTCTTGGTGCAGAGCCGGCGGGGAAGATGGCGGCAACGGGGAGGCGGCGCGGGAGGGCCGCGTGATAAACTCCCTGAGGGTGCCGCGTTGCTGAGTGTCAGGTTGGTGCTGGGTGCCCTGGGGGGGTTTCTTTTGAAGTTTTTTCCCCATGGCAGGGAAGCAAATGAGGCTCGGAGACGCTAAAAGAGCGGCACTGCTGCGGAGCTCCTCACTCACACGTCCGTCGCCATCGGGTGCTAGGCCACGCCCCGGATTTTGTTTGTTCTGATGCCCAAACACTGGAGCAAGCTCCATCTCTAGCTGATGGTGGTGTGGAACGGGCACTAAAGTGTAAAATGATTAGGGACGATGATGAGACACAGTTGCCAGCAAGGGAGGCTGTTGGAGCAAAGTGAGGCAGTGTAAGAGGAGGTGGTTGAGTATGACGAAGTCAGTGACCCGACCTGGCCCAGTGTCATGTCTAGCAGGTAAAGCAGTGGGGATGTTGAGGGATGCGTAGGACCGCAAAAGGCAGGAAGAGGCCGTGGGCTGGCCAGAGGCTCATGGAGAAGGCAGGCTAGAGCCCGCAGGGCCGCATCTCTTCCCTATAACAGGCCCCCACACAAAGCTCTCCCATCGAGGGCTCTTAGGTCCTTGTTGTGAAAATATTTTAATGAGTGCGCAAAGTTAGCTTGAGGTGAGCCCTCGAAAAAATTATATGGAGGCCCAAGAGGTGAGCCCTCGAAAAAATTATGTAGAGGCCCAAGAGGTGAGCCCTCAAAAAATTAAGTGGAGGCCAAAGAGGTGAGACCTCTTAAAAATTGTATTAAGGCCCAAGAGGTGAGCCATAATAAAAATTGTTTGTAGGCCCAAGAGGTGAGACCTCTTAAAAATTGTTTGTAGGCCCAAGAGGTGAGACCTCTTAACAATTGTATTAAGGCCCAAGAGGTGAGCCATAATAAAAATTGTTTGTAGGCCCAAGAGGTGAGACCTCTTAAAAATTGTTTGGAGGCCCAAGAGGTGAGGCATGAGAAAATTGTTTGTAGGCCCAAGAGGTGAGACCTCTTAAAATTATGTGGAGGCAAGAGGTGAGACCTCTTAAAAATTGTTTGTAGGCCCAAGAGGTGAGACCTCTTAAAATTGTTTGTAGGCCCAAGAGGTGAGACCTCTTAAAAATTACTGTGGACGCCAAAGAGGTGAGACCTCTTAAAAATTATGTGGAGGCCCAAGAGGTGAAACCTCTTAAAATTATGTGGAGGCCCAAGAGGTGAGACCTCTTAAAATTGTTTGTAGGCCCAAAGGTGAGGCATGGAAAAAATTGTTTGTAGGCCCAAGAGGTTGAGACTCTTAAAAATTATGTGGAGGCCCAAGAGGTGAGACCTCTTAAAAAATTATGTGGAGGCCAAAGAGGTAAGACCTCTTAAAAATTATGTGGAGGCCCAAGAGGTGAAACCTCTTAAAAATTAGTGTGGGGAGGGCCCAAGAGGTGAGACCTCTTAAAAATTGTTTGTAGG
>ONZH01004620.1:0-35946 GCA_900303285.1 Rhinella marina | reverse complement strand
CTATAGACATATCAAGTGCTTATGAATCATTTTTATTTTTAAGCATACATGACATCTAATGGAGATTAGAGTTTATAAGATATAAGAGATATGGATATAAGGAGATGGAGACCACCTAATAATGAAATATACAACCCTAGCACAATTGTGTTCACCAACTAAATAAATGTCTTTAACACTAATAAATAATAAATGATAAATAATGAATTATAAAAAATGAATAATGAATAATAAAATAGGAGGGGCTGGGGGTTCAACATATAAATGTCAGGGCCTAGCTTTCAAGTAGTAAATTGGTATCCATCTTTCAAAAGGGTGACGTCAGAGGGAGAGTCAAACGACCGCTAAACAATAAATCCGCCACTGCAACAATAGAGTACAGATTGTTACTATAAATATATATAGCCACACTGGTAAAAACAATAACACCATGCAACACAAGACTCATATAAAACTGCTTAAAATCATGAACCTGAAAAACACAAAATATCGGTAACACAGAGACCACTCCTCTAAGGGAGTGAAAGATCACAAAAACGGAGAGAAACTAAGCTGCTCGTTGAGGCCATATGGTGTGACCATATTCAGTCTGAAAATCCACCTTGCCTCTTTTTGTGCTAAGAGTTTCTTCCAATTGCCTCCCCTATTTCCAATTAGTACCCGATCTATCCCCCTTACCTGCAGCAAGGACCCGTCACATTGATGGTGAAGTTTAAAGTGACGGGGTAAGGTCTTAAGGGAAGACATATCATTCTCTTTCTTCGCAGCCACAATTCCCAACACATGTTCCCTGGTCCTCTTCTTCAGTTCCCGCGTCGTCAGACCTACATAGACAAGATGACACGGACAGCTGGCGGAATATACAACACCCACAGTATTGCATGTTATTGAGTGTGTTATCCTGTAAGTGCTCCTCCCTGATCCATCTGTGAATGTTTTGGTCCTCTCAATGTTCGGGCAAGCTACACATTTTCCACATGGCCAGCACCCCCATTTGGGACCCTTGGACCCAAAGCATGTACCAACAGTTGTACCGGTATGATGACTTCGTACCAATATATCACGTAAATTACGTTCCCGTCTAAATGTGATAGATGGAGATTGTGGTAAGTATTGTCTTAATACATTATCCATCACCAGGACCTTCCAATGCTTATTCAGAGCTTGTGTCAGTGCTTTGTGTCCAGAGTTAAAGGTGGTAATGAACCGAACCATCTGATGTTTTTCCATGGCACCTTGTCTTGTGGCATGTAGTAACTCATGCCTGTTGGAATTCCTTGCACGATTCAGACTTCTTTTAAGTGTGGCATCATTATAGCCACGTACGGAAAAGCGCCTTGTCAGTTCTCTAGCCCTCATTTCAAAATCAGTATCCTTAGAACACAATCGTCTCAGTCTAAGGAACTGACCTGTTGGGATGCTATCAATAAGGCGTTTCGGATGTGATGATGTCGCATGAAGGAGGCTGTTCACCGCTGTTGTCTTACGGAAAATATCCGTCTGGATGTATCCAAATTCATCAACTTTCAGCATGATATCCAAGAAGTCCATACTCAGTCTTCCTGCCCTATATGTCAAATGAATATTGGAATCATTCCGATTTAATGTTTGCATAAACACATCAAGGTCCTCCATTGATCCCTGCCAGATCATAAGCACATCATCGATATACCTGGTCCAAAGATGGACCTTTTCGATTTGTGCAACTGGATCTGTCAGGAAGATTCTCCTCTCCCACAGCCCCAGGAACAGATTGGCATAGGACGGCGCACGGCATTCTTCAGCAGGCAGTTGATGAAGGCATTATTTCCGATAAAGAACGTAAATATTTGTGGGTGGAAGAGCCCACGATTGCGACTCTGTACTTATTACCCAAGGTCCACAAAAATGATAAAACCCCACCGGGACGTCCTATCGTCTCAGGTAGGAATAATATATGTGAACCTTGTTGCAAATTGATAGACTTTGCACTTCGACCATTGGTTGAGAATTTACCGTCCTATTTAAAAGATACAAGGGATGTCCTGCGGAGGGTAGATGGACTACAATTGGAAGACAACATGATCCTGGTAACGTGTGACATTGAATCATTGTACACCTCCATCCGTCATGAGGACGGCTTGGAAGCCGTGGCCCATTTCATCAGGTCTTCCAATTTGGATGGTGAGTATGGTCATTTTATTTTTACACTGCTGGAGTTTATTTTAAAACATAATTTTTTTCTGTTTAGGGAGTTCTTCTACCTACAGCTCCAGGGGACAGCTATGGGGGCGGCCTGTGCGCCGTCCTATGCCAATCTGTTCCTGGGGCTGTGGGAGAGGAGAATCTTCCTGACAGATCCAGTTGCACAAATCGAAAAGGTCAAGGAATTTTAACAGGCATGAGTTACTACATGCCACAAGACAAGGTGCCATGGAAAAACATCAGATGGTTCGGTTCATTACCACCTTTAACTCTGGACACAAAGCACTGACACAAGCTCTGAATAAGCATTGGAAGGTCCTGATGATGGATAATGTATTAAGACAATACTTACCACAATCTCCATCTATCACATTTAGACGGGAACGTAATTTACGTGATATATTGGTACGGAGTCATCATACCGGTACAACTGTTGGTACATGCTTTGGGTCCAAGGGTCCCAAATGGGGGTGCCGGCCATGTGGTAAATGTGTAGCTTGCCTGAACATTGAGAGGACCGAGACATTCACAGATGGACCACACACTCAATAACATGCAATACTGTGGGTGTTGTATATTCCGCCAGCTGTCCGTGTCATCTTGTCTATGTAGGTCTGACGACGCAGGAACTGAAGAAGAGGACCAGGGAACATGTGTTGGGAATTGTGGCTGCGAAGGAAGAGAATGATATGTCTTCCCTTAAGACCTTACCCCGTCACTTTAAACTTCACCATCAATGTGACGGGTCCTTGCTGCAGGTAAGGGGGATAGATCAGGTACTAATTGGAAATAGGGGAGGCAATTGGAAGAAACTCTTAGCACAAAAAGAGGCAAGGTGGGTTTTCAGACTGAATACGGTCACACCATATGGCCTCAACGAGCAGCTTAGTTTCTCTCCGTTTTTGTGATCTTTTACTCCCTTAGAGGAGTGGTCTCTGTGTTACCGATATTTTGTGTTTTTCAGGTTCATGATTTTAAGCAGTTTTATATGAGTCTTGTGTTGCATGGTGTTATTGTTTTTACCAGTGTGGCTATATATATTTATAGTAACAATCTGTATTCTATTGTTGCAGTGGCGGATTTATTGTTTAGCGGTCGTTTGACTCTCCCTCTGACGTCACCCTTTTGAAAGATGGATACCAATCTACTACTTGAAAGCTAGGCCCTGACATTTATATGTTGAATCCCCAGCCCCTCCTATTTTATTATTCATTTTTTATAATTCATTATTTATCATTTATTATTTATTAGTATTGCTTTTTCTCATTTTGTCATGTTTTTCACTTATGTACTTTCACATGTTATTGATTACTATTATCATAATTATACTATCATCATTTTTTCACATATTTATATTTATTCTGCATATTTAATGTATTTTTTATTGTGCATATTTATGTCACTGGCACTTTTTGCACTCAACACGTGTGTCACTGTTGCTCACTGCATGTATTTGCTTGGTTATTTTTCATCACTTTAATACACTATTTTTATGTACATCAATCTATATTGGTATTTATTTTTATCAAATTTTATTTGTGTCAATTTGTGACAATTTATATACACTGTGGGGTTTACTTATGTTTATATGTAATTCTGTATCTTGTCACCTTCGTTGGATGAAGCACATGATCTTCCACTTGTAGAATGCATTGATTATTCACTGCTTTGATTGATGCGCCGATATCTGGGCGCTGCGGGTGATTCTATTCTGCGCATGCTTGCGTGAAGGCCCGATTTGCGTTCCACGGAGCGGATATGTGCAGAGACTTCCGGTCATGTGATCGGGGCCCTGCACACAGACCGAATGGAATATATTGTTTGATAGATTCGATCGGCGCTTTGATTACATCTATTTGGAGTGATAGGGAAGGGTAATCATATATCGGGGGATGTTGCGTCCATGGATGGATGAATGATTCCAGGTATGACTCGCAGTAGGCATGAATGTGGTGCGTTCCAAGGTGGTGCGCATGGTGCCGGCATTGGATGTGTGGTTGGCGGAAGTGACATCATATGGGAGGCGCTATACTATTGTCAGCTGAGGCTCGTTATGAGTGTATAAAAGCATGGCTGTTTAGCCACACTGTTATCCCCTGAGGAAGCTATCGGCGAAACGCGCGTCGGGTTCAGAGTCTGGTGGGTATCCATATGGATTTGACTGTTTAGGTACTGGTATCGCCCGTGGCCTATGTTTTAATGTGTTTGGACGTATTATTTTCTTGCATAGCATGTGACTTTCCTTTTTCCTAATGGTTTGCACAAGGCACTTTAGTGGGTTGACATGTATAGTTACATGTTTTTGCAGGCAATATATGTAATATGTATATTTATATATTTATAAATTTATTCTGTACAGTTGGCTGGGTTGCTGCTATTGTTATGTACATTCTCACCAGTGTATCCTCATACTGATATGACATCCGCTATTTTATCTTGTTTTGTTATGTACTATATGTTTTGATTTAATAAAGTATCTGGCTTTTACCGTGGCTTTGGTGGTCCTTTTTGTAGGTGGTATTAGATAGGTTTGGCCCCTTGCCTATTTAAAATATATATTGCTCGGTTTATAGGTGTTGATCCCTGCCATTCTAGTCCGAGTGCTTTGTTTATATGGTTGCAGTGATGATGCCTGTGACACGCTGGACTTTCTGGCATCATTGCTGCTGCCACGTAAACAAAGTCTGACAGGCATGTAATGGGCAAGTGTGCACATCTGTCATAGTGCTGGTGATGTGCACACTGATGTGCAGGTGTATGGCATGTGACCACTGCAGCCAGTTCTCAGCATTAGATCACTGATTGGTGATTGGCTGCAGCAGCAACATACCATATACCGGAAAGTCCTTGCTGAAGAAATAGGTGACACATATTTGGATGGACATTACATTCAACAATACCAAACGTACAAGATGACACAGCACCACATACCTCTTAAATCCAGTGACGTCTCCCTGATGTAGATCTTCTCTTTTCTCATCTTCTCTATTTGGCCCATACCGCCATGACACTTCTTTCAGCCACTTCTTCTCTCTGCAGAATCTGCCACAAAGACACCTTAGATTACCCACTTTTCTGTTATCTTGCTGCTGCCCAAAATACTGTGCCCACTGTGCTCCCCAATGTCCCCAAATACTATACTGTAGATATAACAGTGCCATATAGGTAGGACCCCATATAGTTACAGTGTTCCCCAAAGTCCCACTGATACTAATAATTCTCTCCCAGAGTTCCCTCATTAGTAACAGTGCCCCAATAGTGATAATGCTCCACAAGTACCCCTTTTAGCAGTAGTGCCCTTCCATATTGTACTAATAATAGTAACACCTCCAATAGTACCCCTGGTAGTAGTAATAATTCCCCATAATAGAAATAATTTTTACCGTGCAGTGCAGTAGTGCTCCCAGAAATAATAAGGACCCGCTGTAATGGTCCTCAAATCAGCCCATTGTGTCCCCATCAGACCTCATATCAGCCCATTGTGCCCCCATCAGACCTCAGATCAGCCCACTGTGCCCCCATCAGACCTCAGATCAGCCCACTGTGCCCCCATCAGACCTCAGATGAGCCCATTGTGCCCCCATCAGACCTTAGATCAGCTTATTGTGCACCCATCAGACCTCAGATCAGCCCATTGTGCCCCCATCAGACCTCAGATCAGCCCATTGTGCCCCCATCAGACCTCAGATCAGCCCATTGTGCCCCCATCAGACCTCATATCAGCCCATTGTGCCCCCATCAGACCTCAGATCAGCCCACTGTGCCCCCATCAGACCTTAGATCAGCCCACTGTGCCCCCATCAGACCTCAGATCAGCCCACCCTGCCCCCATCAGAACAAAATAAAAAACTTACCACTCCTGCGCTGCAGCTTCGCTCCGGCGCTCCTCTGTCTTCTCTGCCCATGGTGCACTGTCACCTGACTGCGTGCAGAGTCAGGTCGGAGTGCGCGCACTACGTCCTGACGCTGTACGAGTCAGGCTAGTGCAACGCCAGCAGAGAAGTCACTGACCACCAATGAAAGAAGTGCCGGGGCAGGATAAATGGCCTCAAGGGGCCGCATGCGGCCCCCTGCTCCACTGTATTCACGGCAAATGTGCCGTGAATACTGAAGTAGATCCACGGACAGGCCTTTTTTCTGCCGGACGCTACGGACGGCAGAAAAAAAACACCCTGTTTTTATGGACTGTCCGTGAATCTACGGACGGTTGTCAACCCTGACTCACGCGCTCACCTGTGGCCCGGGCGCTGCATCACTATTTTGGCCTCACGAACAGGATCAAATCCTTTGTGCTTTGCACAAACAGGATCAAATTCTCTTTGCCTTACAAGAGGATGTAAGTCATCCATCTTTATTTTGCATTTGTCTGAGATAGAGAATTTGCTTGAATGTTACAAAAAACTGCTTGCTGTGACCTGTCATCATCTCTATTGCCTTATCAGAGCATTCACATGGCAAGTTCCCTACTACATGGCATCAGAAGTTGAAAATTGAGAATTTTCTGTGTCACTACCATATTTAGCTGTCAGTGATTGATCATCTATATAAATTTCCACTGACAGCACACAAGGAGTTAACTGTGAATTTCTGCTACATCATCGATGTGGTGGACTACCCACTAACAGCAGGAAAACCATGGTGCCACATCTTTCTAAAAGCTGGACAATTGTTTGCTGCATCACCCTAGACTTTGTATTATGCCTCCCAATGTCTGCACTGCCCCTTTTCTGGCATGAAAACCTGTCACCACCTCCCCAATGCAAGTGAACCTAGGGGTGGGACTGACAGAGCAGTCTGCATGAGTCAGCTTTTAAATGAGAACAGAGGAAAGAGCAGATCTCCTCACCAGCAGACTACCACCATGGCTATGCCAAACAATGACCCAGAGAGGGTAATGCCATCTATGCCTGGCCCATAAGCTGAGCCACAACCAGCTGAAATGGCTCCTGTACGACCATCCGTGTCTGCCCATCAGAGTATCATGGCGGAGTTGCATATGGTCTGCCTGCAAAAAGCTAAGAAGATAGAGACCTACTATGAATTGCTAACTAAACAAAATGCTAGACTACTGCATGGAAAATTTGCCTGAATTGGAGAAAAGACATACCATTGTCATATTTCTCTATCGAGAAAGGCTATGGCTTCCTAAGGAACGTCAAGGCCGTCTGGGACTACTTTGTCAGCAGTCAGTCTGTAGTGAGATTCTACCTCCCAGAGCGGCTTCACAGCCTGCACCCAGTGGATGAAGTGGAGTATACCTCAGCTGAAGGTCCACTAGGTCCCTATGCCACAGGGATCACGTGGCTGGCCTGCAAGGCCTTCACTACTCCATCGGACACCTGGAAAGAGCTGGAGACCCCACCTGCTCCGCAGACGCAACATGCCAGGCTGCAACATCAGCCTGCTTTCACCTTCACTGGACCCAACATGTTCTGACAGCTGGCAACCACTGCCCAGAGTGACATCATCAGCTCTGATGGTGGTACCAGGAGGGGGAGCCTGACCCATCACCAAAAGAGTGGGTACCCAATACCTTTGGAGAGTTTCTGGAACAGTGGAAGAAGATGACAGTTCAGCAATGCACTGCCTCCAGAGCGGCTACAGAACCCACTAGTAGGCCAGAGCCCCTTTTGGCCTATGATTATCTGTGCAGCTGTGAGACCTGTAACATCTGAGAAGACGCGTTCCTGTGTAACATCAGCCGGTCCATTACAAGTAAGACCGGTCCTGAATTGTCTGCATTTAAATATTTCAGTAAAGAAACAGTTTTTCTCCATGACTGCCTCCTTATCATTGCTTCCTGCACTGCATTTTCACTGAAAGCTGCTGTAATGTAATTTACTTTTAAGAATTCATGTCAGGCCTTTTTAGCACTGCATCCTGTTCCTGCTGTGACCATGTCCTCAGGTAGCCTATTCCAAAGATTCACAGTTCTCACAGTGAAGAAGCCTTGTCACTGGTGGTGACACATTTTTCTTCTCCAGACCAGGCAGTGCCCCCTTGTCTTTTGAGAGGATTTTACATGGAACAGCTTTTTGCCATATTTTTTTCTGCAGCCCATTTATATATTTTTATAGATTAATCACATTCCCCCTTTAGATGTCTCAAATCTAAATAAATTAAATTCTTTTAATATTTCCTACTAACTAAGACCCTCCATGTCCCTTATCAGTTTAGTTGTTCTCCTTTGTACGTTTTCCAGCTCCAGAGCATCCTTCCTATGGACTGGTATGGACTGGTGCCCACAACTGAGCTGCATATTCCAAATGAGGCCGCACCAAAGCTTTGTAAAGTAGTAATTAGAGATGAGCGAATCGAAGTTGACAAAGTGGAATATTATCCGAATTTCAGGAAAAATTTGATTCGCACCGAAGCCAAATTTCCTCACACCTTTTGGTAACTGAAATGGCTGTTGCATGTGTTAGGACATGGAGCAAAGAACTCTGGGAAGGAGGGATCACCCACAATGCCAAGCATGCAGCCAATCAGCAGCCAGCCAGCCCCTGTGATGTCACAGCCCTATAAATAGCCTTAGCCATCTGGAATTCTGCCATTTTCCAGTGTGCTTAATGCAGGGAGAGATGTGAGCAGGCGCTAGAGACAGTGCTAGGAAAGACTTCATTGTGCTGAAAGATTTACAAGTTCAGGGAAAGATTATTTAAGGTTTAGGGAAAGGATAGGGAGGCATTATCTACACCAGGAGTAGGCAACCTCTGGCACTCCCGCTGTTTTAAAACTACAACTTCCAGCATGCATACTTCCTCTGTTCCTCTCAGAACTATCACAGAAATGAATGGAGCATGCTGGGAATAGTACAGGGTGGGCCATTTATATGGATACACCTAAATAAAATGGTAATGGTTGGTGATATTAACTTCCTGTTTGTGGCACATTAGTATATCGGAGGGGGGAAACTTTTCAAGATGGGTGGTGACCATGGTGGCCATTTTGAAGTCGGCCATTTTGGATCCAACTTTAGTTTTTTCAATGGGAAGAGGGTCATGTGACACATCAAACTTATTGAGAATTTCACAAGAAAAACAATGTGTTTGATTTTAACGTAACTTTATTCTTTCATGAGTTATTTACAAGTTTCTGACCACTTATAAAATGTGTTCAAGTGCTGCCCATTGTCATGGATTGTCAATGCAACCCTCTTCTTCCACTCTTCACACACTGATAGCAACACCGCAGAAGAAATGCTAGCACTGGCTTCCAGTATCCGTAGTTTCAGGTGCTGCACATCTCGTATCTTCACAGCATAGACAATTGCCTTTAGATGACCCCAAAGATAAAAGTCTAAGGGGGTCAGATCGGGAGACCTTGGGGGACATTCAACTCGCCCACGACGACCAATCCACTTTCCAGGAAACTGTTCATCTAGGAATGCTCGGACCTGACACCCATAATGTGGTGGTGCACCATCTTGCAGGAAAAACTCAGGGAACGTGCCAGCTTCAGTGCATAAAGAGGGAAACATATCATCATGTAGCAGTTGAATGGCCCCCAAGGTCTCCCAATCTGACCCCCTTAAACTTTTATCTTTGGGGTCATCTGAAGGCAATTGTCTATGCTGTGAAGATACGAGATGTGCAGCACCTGAAACTACGGATACTGGAAGCCAGTGCTAGCATTTCTTCTGCGGTGTTGCTATCAGTGTGTGAAGAGTGGGAGAAGAGGGTTGCATTGACAATCCAACACAATGGGCAGCACTTTGAACACATTTTATAAGTGGTCAGAAACTTGTAAATAACTCATGAAAGAATAAAGTTACTTTAAAACCAAGCACACCATAGTTTTTCTTGTGAAATTCTCAATAAGTTTGATGTGTCACATGACCCTCTTGCCATTGAAAAAACTAAAGTTCGATCCAAAATGGCCGACTTCAAAATGGCCGCCATGGTCACCACCCATCTTGAAAAGTTTCCCCCCTCCCATATACTAATGTGTCACAAACAGGAAGTTAATATCACCAACCATTCCCATTTTATTTAGGTATATCCATATAAATGGCCCACCCTGTAGTTTCACAACAGCTGGAGTGCTGAAAGTTGCTGATTAGAGATGAGCGAGCAGTGCTCGTTACGAGCACTGTAGCGCTCGGCTCCCATGTGAAATGCCGCAGGCATTGCGGATCCGTCCTCAGCTGCATGCAAGTCAATGAGGACGGATCGTTTGGTATGACACTCATACCAAACGGTTCTGTCCTCCTCACCCGACTGAAAGTCAGTGGGGACGGAACCGTTTGGTATGAGTCATACCAAACGATCCGTCCTCATTGACTTACATGCAGCTGAGGACGGATCCGCAATGTCTGCAGGCATTTGTTCGCATGGGAGACGAGCGATACAGTGCTCGTAACGAGCACGTTCGCTCATCTCTATTGCTGATCCCTGATCTACACTATAAAAGGAGAACAGGGTGCAATAGGAAAGTGTATAGCCTGGGTAATAGGAGCTGCACTAATTGGGGATTAGTTATCTGCTGCTGATTTTAGGTTGTTTGCACTACATGATACATCAGTAATTCTGGCAAACCTTGCTTGTGTTCGGGGTGCAAGTTCTGTGTGATACAGCCATTTATAGGATGTATTAATAGGAAAGATATTTGCCGTTCTGCACTGATTTTACATTATTTTCCTTTTTTTTTTTGGGGGGGTGTATTAATAGCAAAAAAAGGAAATAATATATGTCATAATTGCCGTTCAGTGGTGAAGTTGCATTGTACTATAGCCATTTACAGGATGTATGAATAGGAAAGATACGTACGTCCCATTAGCTGTTCTGCAGTGAATTGTGAATGTTATATTTCATTTTTTGGGGTGCATTAATAGGAAAAAGAATACGTCTTAATTGCTGTTCTGCGGTGAAGTTACATTATACTACAGCCATTTACGGGGTGTATTGAAGGGAAATAAACCTACTACCTATTATCTGTTCTGCGGTGAATTGTGATTGTTATTTATTTATTTATTTTATTTTTTGGGGGGAGGGGTTTATTAATCAGAAAAAAAATATACATGTCTTAATTGCCGTTCAGCTGTGAAGTTACATTGTACTACAGCCATTATACGTCCCAGTAGCCGTTTTGCGGTGAATTGTGATTGTTATATTTCCTTTTTTGTGGTGTAGTAATAGGAAAAATAATACGTCTTAATTGCCATTCTGCGGTGAAGTTACATTGTACTACAGCCATTTATGGGGTGTATTGAAGGGAAATAAACCTACTTCCTATTATCCGTTCTGTGGTGAATTGTGATTTTTATTTTGGGGGGAGGGAGTTTATTAATCAGAAAAATATATATGTCTTAATTGCTGTTCAGCGGTGAAGTTACATTGTTCTACAGCCATTAAAGTGGTGTATTAAAAGCAAATATGCGTATGTCCCATTAGCCATTCTGCGATGAATTGTGATTGTTATATTTCTGGAGTCTTAAGAATAATATGTCTTAATTGCCATTATGCGGTGAAGTTACGTTGTACTACAGCCTTTTTTGGGGGATATTATTTTAATTTTAATTTATTTCTTCAATATGTTGAACAGACAGGTGACAGGCCCTTCAAATTGAACAGACAGTGGCCAAAATTTTTCTGTCGCAGGCGGCAGAAGAAGGGGGGGGGGGTGCAGCAGTAGGTTGCAGCAAGAGGCCTGAGTTCCTGGTGTCATGACATCAGACACCCCCAGCCAAGAGTCGGTCGGTTCCTCTGACACTTAGTTTGCATGGCCCGGGAGCAGACCCTGTGCCCCCACCTGTCCTGAACCTTCCTCTGTCATTTTCAGTTCCCTTAGCATGGGAAGTATTATATGCCATAGGATCAGTTCCAGTTTTCAGCGAGGACGAGCTACTAGAGCATAGTAAGCAGCTACTGCCCAGCGAAGATCTGGAAGAGACATCTGCCTCTTCCTCTGGTAGGCGGGCAAGTAGTGATGATGAGAGTCGCATGGGAGCAGGTGTTGCGAGCAGTCAGGCTCCTGGCCCTGAGAGCATTGAGGGGGACATCAATGATTTGCAGACAGTAACGGATGATGATGATGTAGCTGATCACACTTGGGAGCCAGGTGAAGAAGGAGCGTCATCATGATCATCATTATCAGGAGAAGCGGGTGGCAGCTTGTGTGTGAGGCAGAGGCTGAGCCAGCAGGATCGTAGCATGGCTGTGAGTCAGCAGGGTGGCAGCAGTGGGAAGTCAGGGGCCAAACGTGCCCTGGGTAGACCACCTGCTTCACAGGAGGTTTCTGACCCAGAAAGTAACGGTGCAGGGTTTTAAGGAGGCAGCGATAGCAGGCAGTCAACACGGAGTGCTGGGGTGAAAATCTCATACTTAGTGGTGTGGCAATCTTTTGTTAGGCCCCCGGAGGAGGTGAACATGGCCATTTGGCGAATTTGTGGGCAGAAGGTGAAGCGTGGCCAGGGTGCCAATGTTGGCACCATGGCCCTGCGTCAACACATGCAGCATCACCATAAAGTGGCCTTGGAGAACCATGGCTCTGCTGCATCACCCAGTGGAATGCACCCAATTTCATGCAGTCAAGGCTCCACCACCTCAGCCGAAGGGAGCTGTCTGTCCTTCCCATCATCTGCTGGTCCTGATGCTCCTGCTCCTTCTCCTCCTCCTCGTCAGCCATTCCATCAGCAATTGATCACCGAAGCGACTGCTAAGAGACAACAGTATGCGTGCACTCATCCAATGGCACAGAAGCTGAACGTGCTCCTGGCCAAGTTGTTCGTGCTGCAGTCCCCCATTTTCCACGTGGAGGACTCTGCACCTTTCAGAGAACTGATGGCTTGTGCCAAGCCGAGGTGGAGAGTCCCAAGCCTTCATTTTTTTACCAAAAAGGCAGTACCAGCCCTGAACGCATATGTAGAACAGAAGGTGGGCCAGTCCTTGAGCTTGTCGGTGTCTGCCAAAGTGCATGGCAGCGCTGACATGTGGAGCTATAGCTACGGTCAAGGACAATATATGTCCTTTATGGCCCACTGGGTAAATGTGGTTCCTGCCCAGCCACACCAGCAACTTGGCCAGGTGACGCCGCTTCCGTCTCCACGTTCTCACGCCGTTGGTCCTGCGACAATGTCCGCCTCTGTCTCCTCATCCTCCACCGTGTCCTCAGCCTTCACTGCAGGGACAATTCACAGTGCCACTCCAGCAAACCACATGTACAGGGCACGGCGGTGTCACGCTTTTCTGCACCTAGTTTGCCTGGGAAAACGGAGTCACACAGGGGAGGAACTGCTCCACATCCTTCATCAAGAAATCGAATCCTGGCTTTCTCCTCGACAGCTCAAAATCGGAACCATGGTGACCGTCAACAAGAAGAACCTGGTGTTGGCGTTGCGTGAAGGAGGGCTGAGCCAAGCACCCTGCAGGGTGACCATGTTCAATCTGGTTGTAAAGCAGTTCCTAAAGTGTTCACCACATCTGAAAGACATCCTGAAAATGGCCAGGAAACTTTGCATGCACTTCAGCCACTCGTACAACGCAAAGCACACCATCCTTGAGCTGCAGTGGCAGAACGGCATCCCCCAACATAGGCGACATTTCCACCTGTTGGAATTCCACCCTCCATATGTTGGACCAATTATATGAACAGAGAAAGGCCATAGACAATTTCTTGATGATACAGACGGACAGAGGTACTCCCCTGTATAACTTCGATGTTAGCCAATGGCAGCTCATGCGTGACATCTGCCGTTTGCTCAGGCCCTTTGATGAGGCCACTTTATTTGTCAGCCGCCAGGACTACAGGATGAACAACGTCATTCCACTGATTCATGTCCTGGAGCATATGCTGCTAAATCTGGCTGGCCAGGGGACATGAGATGTGGCGACTATATCTCATGGCCACATGAGCCCTTTGGGAGCTGAACTAAAAGAGGAGGAGGAGGACATTCAAGCACAAGTAATACATAGAGAAATTTGTGGTTTTTCTACAAAGGTGACAGGAGAGGAGTTACAGGAGCAGCTACAGGGCAATGAAGAAGATAAATCAGAGGACCCAGACACACACTGTGGCAGTATGCAGTTCAGATGGAGGCAAGGAGTTCCTCTGAGTCACTTGCGCAAATGGCCTGATGCATGCACAGTTGCTTGCGTGGTGATAGTAGAATTGTCACCATTCGGCAAAGGGATGACTACTGGCTCTCCACCATGTAAGACCCTTGCTACTGTTCCAAAATGGGGGTCTTTTTTACACACGCTGAGAGGGAGGACAAACTACTGTCTACTGAACTGCTGTCGCATCATCCTATATAGTAAGTTGGCAGCTGCCTTTGTGCGCCATCGCCCATCCTCATGCAGATCTGACTGGGGGGGGGGCACTCTGTGCTCACGTTCCACTGCCATGGCTGCTGGGGGGCAGGAGCAGTACCAGCAGCAACTTAAGTCTAGAGTCGCTAATGAGCAGTTTTCTTCACCTGCCTACTGAAGAAACTACTCACCAACAGCAGCAGCTAGATGTAGAGCAGAACCTAAACCAGCAGGTTGTGGCATACTTGGAGTACACCCTTCCACCCCACATCAAAGATCCCCTGGATTATTGGGCAGCCAAACTCGATTTGTGGCCGTAACTGTCCGAGTTTGCCCTGCATAAGCTTTTCTGCCCGGCCAGCTGTGTGGCATCAGAGCAGGTGTTTAGTACGGCAGGGATTTGTGAAGATTAGTGATGATCGAGCACCCAGATGCTCTTACGCTCGGGTGCTCTGGCCGAGCACCCGAGCATAATTGAAGCCTATAGGACTAAACCAGGAACCCCCCGGTCGGAAGAGCGGGGGGTGCTTGGTTTACACAAGTACCCTAAATAAATAAAAAAAGTACAAAAAGACACGGACACAGACACTACTTACCTTTCCTGGCAGATCCCGACGTCTTCCAGCAGGAAGAGGGCGCGCAGAGTGGTAAGTTTTACCACAGCGCCACCTGCTGGATGGGAGAAATCGCTACAAGAAGCAGGAGGAGGAGGTTAGTGGTTTGTGTTTGTTTGTTTGTTTGTTTTTTTTGACTACTTTGGATTCGGTGGATTACGTCGGACCAGCTTTTATATTTTTTAAATAAAATGGTCAAACAGGGGTCTGGGGGAGTATTTATTTCAATAAAATATTTTATAAGTGTGTGTGTGTGTGTTTTTTTTTTTTTTTTTTACAACATTGCAGTTTTAGTAATCACAGCTATCTACAGACGGCCCTGATTACTAATACTGGGCTTAGTGCTTGCCAGTATGGCCAGCACTAACCCCAACATCTATTACCTCGGCACCCACCGCCACCAGGGGTGTTGAAGAGCCGGGTACCTGCAGGACTGGACCTTCTAAATTGAGGGTCCAGTTCTGGGGCAGCGGCAGGCTGTTACTGTTAGGCTGGGAAGGGCCAATAACCGTTTCCCTTCCCACCCTGGTAGTGCCAGGCTGCCGCTGCTGGTTGTATCTGGCTGGAGAAGGAAAAAAGGGGGGACCCTGCACCATTTATTTCAAAAATAATTAAATTATTTAAAAAAATGGCGTGGGGTCCCCCTTTTTTCCTTCTCCTGCCAGACACAACCATCAGTGGCAGCCTGGCACTACCAGGGTGGGAAGGGTACTTGGTGGCGGTGGAAAATTTGGTGAACCGGCCAAATTGAATTTTTGAGAAATTCTTTCATCTCTAGTGCTGATGAATGGGATACGGGCCTTCCCATGCCACCTGAAGTTTGTTTTGGGGCTTAGGGACTAGTACCCACACCTTTTGACCAACTTTGTAAACCCTCTCCCTGGCATTTCAGTCATACCATCTGTTCTGACTAGATTGAGCCTGGGCCATGTTCTCATGGATGAGGCGAGCCAGGGTTTGCATCCTGTCCCTGAACTTGAGGACATAGTCAATGACCGAGACCTCGGGTGTAACCAATTCTCCCTCCCAAGATTCTTTGATGAGATCTAGGGGCCCCATACTCGTCTTTCATACAGGAACTTAAATGGAGAGAAACATGTTGATGCCTGAGGTTCAATTATCGGCAAAGGGATTAGGGGAGCTTTGTGAACTAGGGTTGCACCAGTTATCGAACTATCAATACCAAATCAATGCTTTTGTACCCAGATCAATTCGATACCAGGATTTGCCTTTTACTGATACTAGGCTGCGCTACTTTGCAGCCTAGTATCAGAGAAAATGGCGCACGCTGCTCTCAGCGTGTGCCATGTTCTCCTAAGCAGTACAGTGGAAAAGGAGAGAGTCTCTCCCTCCCCCCTGTGCCGCTGCTGCTGCCAATAGGAAGAGAGATAGGAGGAGGAGAAGGAGGGGAGGGGCTGTGGCCACTGCGCCACCAATGAAGATAACTAATGTTTAATACAAATACAGGCGGCGGGTGCCGGCTACAGAATCACATAGTCGGCACCCGACCTCTGTGACAGGGAGCTGTGATCCGCCACAGTTAACCCCTCAGGTGCCACGCCTGAGGGGTTAACTGCCACTAATCGCAGCTCCCTGTCATAAAAAAAGGCATAATGCAAGCAGGTTTTTTGGTGTTTTATTTTTTCCGTGTGGTATTGATTGCTATTGAGTATCACAATACTTTTTATGGTATAAAAATCAAATCAAAATGTTGGTATCGTGACAACCCTATTAGATACTGCATATAAGTATGCAGTGTATATATATATATATGCATATAAGTATGCAGTGTATATATATATACACAGTACAGACCAAAAGTTTGGACACACCTTCTCATTCAAAGAGTTTTCTGTATTTTCATGACTATGAAAATTGTAGATTCACACTGAAAGCATCAAAACTATGAATTAACACATGTGGAATTATATACTTAACAAAAAAGTGTGAAACAACTGTAAATATGTCTTATAATCTAGGTTCTTCAAAGTAGCCACCTTTTGCTTTGATTACTGCTTTGCACACTCTTGGCACTCTCTTGATGAGCTTCAAGAGGTAGTCACCTGAAATGGTTTTCACTTCACAGGTGTGCCCTGTCAGGTTTAATAAGTGGGATTTCTTGCCTTATAAATGGGGTTGGGACCATGAGTTGTGTTGGGCAGAAGTCAGGTGGATACACAGCTGATAGTCCTACTGAATAGACTGTTAGAATTTGTATTATGGCAAGAAAAAAGCAGCTAAGTAAAGAAAAACGAGTGGCCATCATTACTTTAAGAAATGAAGGTCAGTCCGAAAAATTGAGAAAACTTTGAAACTGTCCCCAAGTAATAGCGCTGTGGCAGGGATGACATTATGGATGGCGGAGGGGGCTGATGTAGCCGGCCGGGAGCGGGCCCCTATGTCACACACTGTATATATAAGGGCCCGGCCTGGCCTGAAAAACAGTATTAAATAATTAGAAAACATCACTGACACGCTGCCCACCTCTAGTTTTGGCTTCCCCTCTAGTTACACCACTGGTGCTAGTGCTCCAGCCAGTCTTGCACTCCTGACAAGCCTGTCTGCCCCATAGGCTGATTTTAATCAGAGTAAGTATAAAGCTGGAGCCTGCTCTCAGCATATGCATTGGAAGCCGTGAGGCACCAGGGGAAGTGAGTGGGCTCAGCATGCATGTTGGTACCTGCATCCCTGGATTTAATGGAGGCCTTTAAGGCACCAAAAATGGCAAAGGCAGAGTGGACCCACCATGCATGTGGAACCAACACTCCCTGAATTTAATGGTGGCCATTATGGTACACAACAGGTAGGTATTAGTGTTTGGTTCTTGGCAAATAATTTTGTACAAAATGTATTTGCCAAGAATCTCAATTTTGCAAAATAAGTGTAGCACTAGCACCAGAAAATTTTTCTATGACTATGGCGATATTGTACGTTATTTGTGTTTGCACAGTGCTGCTGCATTGTGTTTTTTTTGATTGTGTCTCTAGTCATGGCAGCGTGCACCTGCACATTGGATGCGGCCCATCCCCTTAACTTTGACCTTCACAGGAGCCCGCTCCTTTAACAGTGACCTCCACAACACCCCACCCTCCCCCCTAACAAAGACCTCCACAGCGGGGCATTACTTCTTTAACCCCTTCAAGCGACAGCCAGTTTGGACAAAATGCCGGAGCCCCATTTTTAAAATCTGACGTGTCACTTTATGTGGTAATAACTTTGGAACGTTTTTACTTATCCAAGCCATTCTGAGAATGTTTTCTCGTGACACATCATACTTCATATTAGTGGTGAATTGGAGTTTATACGTTTTACCTTTATGCATTAAAAAAACCCAAATTTGCAGAAAATGTAAAAGAATTAGCTATTTTCAAAATTAGAATTTATCCGCTTTTATGATGGATAATGAATGATACTTCATAAAATAGTTATTACTTTACATTTCCTATATGCCTACTTTATGTTGTCATCATTTTGTAAATGTAATTTTATTTTTTAGGACGTTAGAAGGCTTAGAAGCAAATTTTAAAATCTTTAAGAAAATTGCCAAAACCCACTTTTTAAGGAGCAGTTCAGATATGAAGTCACTTTGTGGGGCTTACATAGTAGAAACCAACTACACCACTCAAGTTATTCAAAACTGATTTTACAAACTTTGTTAACCCTTGAGGTGTTCCACAAGAATTAAAGCAAAATGGAGGGGAAATTTCAAAATTTTATTTTTTGTGCAGATTTTCCATTTTAATAAATTTTTTCCTGTAACACAGCAAGGGTTAACAGCCAAACAAACCTCAATATTTATTACCCTTATTCTGCAGTTTACAGAAACACTCCATATGTGGCTGTAACTTGCTGTATGGGCACACGTCAGGGCACAGAAAGAAAGAAGTGCCATATTGTTAACAGAGGGCAGATTTTGCTGGAATGGTTTTCCGGTGTCGCCTGTCACATTTGAAGAGACCCTGAGGAACCCCTAGAAAGAAAAACCACAAAAGTGACCCCATTTTGGAAACTACACCCCTCAAGGAATAAATATAGGGGTGAAGTGAATGCTTTGACTCAACAAGCGTTTCATGGAATTTAGAATTGCATGGCTGTGAAAATGAAAAAATAACTTTTATTTCCAATATAATGTTGCTTTAGCCCCAATTTTTTTTATTTTCACAAGGGCTAACATGAGAAAATGCACCCCATAATTTGTTATGCATTTTTTTCTAAATATGATAACACCATATATGTGGTTGTAAACTGCTGTTTGGGGGCACGGCAGCATTCAGGAGGGAAGGAGCGGCATCAGGATTTTCTAACATGTCATTTGTTGAAATTGTTTTTAGGGACCATAACATTTTTATTTTTTCACCAATGTAGCTGAGAGCTTTTTTTGTGGGAGGGGTTGTAGTTTTTATTAGTATCATTTTGGGGTACATAAGTCTTTTTGATCACTTTTTATAACATTTTTTTGTGGAGGTGAATTGGGTAAAAATGGCAATTGTGTCAGAGTTTTTTTATTTTTTATGGGTTCCTCTTGCAGTAAATTTGATATGATAATTTTATTCTGTGGGTTGATACGGTTATGACGATACCAAATTTATATATTTTTTTACTACTTTTACAGCATAAAATCACTTTTGTGTTTGAAATCAATGATATTTTGCATCACCATATACTGACCATCAATAACTTTTTATGTGGGGGCTTGTTTTTTGCGGGAGGGGTTGTAGTTTTCATTGGTATCATTTTGGGGTACATATGACTTTTTGATCACTTGTTATTTTTTTTTTTGTGGAGGTGTGGTGACAAAAAAGAGCAATTCCGTCATTGTTTCTTACATTATTTTTTATGGCGTTCGCCGCGTGGGATTAGTAATATATTTTTATAGATCAGGTTATTACGGACGCTGCAATACTATTATGTGTTTTTTTTTTTTCATTTTTTATTTACCTAAATGATCGGATATGAGAAAAAAAAACAATTTTTATTTTATTTTTATTAAAAATGTTATTAGTTTTTTTATTTTTTTTACACTTTTTTTTTTTTATCAAGACCCATTTGGATCTTGAAGATCCAGTGGGCCTGATGGCTCTTCAGTGCATTGCAATAGTCATCTATTGCAATGCACCGTATAGTTTGTATTACATTTACACTAAGGCTGATCAGACCCTCAGGGTTTGATCCCCCTTAGGTTCATGGCAGCCTGGACGCCTTTGTAAGGCGTCCGGTTACCATGGTAACCATCGGGCCGCTGCTGCAATGGCACCTTCCCTCTCAACCTCATGGATGCCGCAGGAGGTTACAGACCGTGGCATCTATGTGGTTAAACGGCTGAAATAGGTGCCAGCACCAATTTCGGCTGTAGCAGCAGTGTGTTAGTTGTAATTATAGCTGACACTCTCTGCTGATGGCATCGGCTCCGTTCATGAGCTACTGCCATCAGTGCCGGCACAGAGGAGCAGGGGGCATCAAGAGAAGTGGTGTAATGGCATCTGGGGGCATGATCAGAGGCACTAGGGGGGCACTAAATTCACTGGGGGCACGGCGACACACAGGGGATCTTACCTGATTTCAGGCTGCGATCTCCAGAGTGGAGATCGCAGCCTGAAATCGGCATTTAAACACTTAAGCGCTCCGATTGGTCAATCTGTAGAGACTAACCAATTGGAGCGCTTGCCAGCAAGGGACTACTCTGATTGGTCCCTTGCCGGCTTCCCCGATGTCTTTATAGTGAGAGAGAGAGAGCTTTATAGTGTCACAGCCCCGTAAGCAGCTTGGACGTGACTGTACGTCCAAATGCAGTAAATTACTTGCGATTTGGACGTACAGTTATGTCCAAATGCGTGAAGGCGTTAATTGACAGTATATAAAACCCCACAAAATTAGTATACACTTAAGGTCATGTGAGTTACATCAGCCTCTTCAACAACGCTGGCTAAGCGTTGCACTTGAAATCATATTAACTCACACATAAGGTGTTTTATACTAAGAATGTCCTTTGTTGCCTATAGCAACCAATCAGAGCTCATATTAATGACTTGTAGCAAAATAGAAGCTGAGCTGTGATTGGTTGCTATATGCAACCTGATGAATATCCAGGCTAACTGCCACAACAGCCAACAATGGCTCCTGTAGTTTGGCTGTTAGGTTACTAAGCGTATTTTTTGGCAAATGATTGGAAAGTGCAGGGTGAAAATTTCCACTCAAAACATAGTCTATGACATTCCTTGAGTCACAAGAGGCGGCTGTGCAAAATTTCATGATTGCAAATGCGATGGTGTGGATTCTTTTAGCGGTCATACACACGTATATACACTCAGCTTTATATATAAATATATGTATATATATATATATCTAATATATAAAGCTGAGTGTATGTGTGTGTGTGTGTGTGTGTGTGTGTATGTCCGCTAAAGGAATCCGCACCTCTGCAGCTACAATCACAAAATTTGGCACACATGTACATCAGGTGTCCGGGAAGGTTTTAGAACAGTTTTCAACTTTCCATGACGTACCGTTCCTGAGATATTCCCAAAAAATGCATTAGCCAATAGTAGCCTGGTCACATGACCCTTATCAGCCAATAGAAGCTCACAGGCATACATCAGGTTTCTATGACAACCTAGCCAGTTCACAGCTTTAGGTCTGCATTAAAGAGGCAGAGCACTGTGGATGACAATGGTAAATGGGTATTCCCAGTTACCATAACTATAACTTATGTTTTAGACTAACTCATCGTCAATCATTACCTCATATAATGTAAATTTTACATATTTACTGTTCAGTAGTAATAAAAGATGTTTTCTTCCACTGCTACCGACCTTCCTCCTAAATCAGGCATCGACCTGTAATTCCGGCCACTGTCAAAAGAAGGACTTAAAAGCACCACCCCCAGATCCCACTAAGTCACGCCCCTGACTCAGTCAGGCCATGCCCCTTCCATGCTGCATTTGACCGGGATTAAAAATATTGGTAAAAATCACCTTCTGTCAGCTGCAGGGGTGGGGGAAGGGTGACTTTCTCCCTGCAGCTCATTTCTCAGACTGCACAGTGCTGCTGCTGAGAGTGCTGCTGCTGTTTCCATCCAGGCCCTGCGCATGACAGAGGACAGGGAGTCTGAAATCCAGACCGTCCAGCCTAAAACAAGACCTCTGGCCACCCTAGGGGCAGGCTGATGTTAGGATGGCCAGATGTCCGGCTTTAGGCTGGACAGTCCAGTTTTCTGGCTACCTGTTCTCCGTCCGACACAGTGCCTGGACAGACACAGGGATGTCCACCCTTTCAGTATTTCACACTCACACAGCTTCTCCTCCATGTCTTCACGGAGCCAGGGGGGCGTGGCCTCATGTTTAGTGATGTGTCTTCATGGGAACTGGGGGCGCTGTTTCACGTTTGGGGGAATGGCCGGTGAGGTCTGGCTTTCTGGGGTGAAGACAGTGGCCACTCTAGCTGCTGTGGAGGTCACAGTTAAAGGGACGGGCTTCTGTAGAGGTCACTGTTAAAGGGGTGGGAAGCTGTAGAGGTCACTGTTGAAGGGGCAGGCTGCTGTAGAAATCACTGTTAAAGGGGCAGGCTGCTGTAGAGGTCACTGTTAAAGGGGTGGGCTGCTGTAGAGGTCACTGTTTAAGAAGCGGGCAGTTGTAGAGGTCACTGTTAAAGGGGCGGGCTGCTGTCGAGGTCACTGTTAAAGGGGCGGGCCGCTGTAGAGGTCACTGTTAAAGCGGCGTTCCGCTGTAGAGGTCCCTGTTAAAGGGGCGGGCCGCTGCCGGAGGTGAGTAACCTTGGTGACCGGTACACAGACCGGTTTCTACATTACCCATAGATACTTTATGGACATCGTGGATACCGGCAATCGCTTCCTTGTTACAGGTAGCGAAATGCCAGTGTAGTCTGTGTGGGGACAAAGAACACTTCCATGCTCCCATTCCCACACCAGAAATGATCAGTCCGTCCTAGTATACAGTCATGGCCAAAAGTTTTGAGAATGATACAAATATTAATTTTTACAAAGTCTACTGCTTCAGTTTTTATAATGGCAATTTGCATATACTCCAGAATGTTATAAAGAGTGATCAGCTTAACAGCAATTACTTGCAAAGTCAATATTTGCCTAGAAAATGAACTTTATCCCCCAAAACACATTTCAACATCATTGCAGCCCTGCCTTAAAAGGACCAGCTAACATCGTTTCAGTGATTGCTCCATTAACACAGGTGTGGGTGTTGATGAGGACAGGGCTGGAGATCTGTCATGATTAAGTAAGAATGACACCACTGGACACTTTAAAAGGAGGCTGGTGCTTGGCATCATTGTTTCTCTTCTGTTAACCATGGTTATCTCTAAAGAAACACGTGCAGTCATCATTGCACTGCACAAAAATGGCCTAACAGGGAAGAGTATCACAGCTAGAAAGATTGCACCTCAGTCAACAATCTATCGCATCATCAAGAACTTCAAGGAGAGAGGTTCCATTGTTGCCAAAAAGGCTCCAGGGCGCCCAAGAAAGACCAGCAAGCGCCAGGACCGTCTCTTAAAAGTGTTTCAGCTGTGGGATCGGGCTACCAGCAGTGCAGAGCTTGCTCAGGAATGGCAGCAGGCAGGTGTGAGTGCATCTGCACGCACTGTGAGGCGGAGACTCTTGGAGCAAGGCCTGGTCTCAAGGAGGGCAGCAAAGAAGCCACTTCTCTCCAGAAAAAACATCAGGGACAGACTGATATTCTGCAAAAGGTACAGGGAGTGGACTGCTGAGGACTGGGGTAAAGTCATTTTCTCTGATGAATTCCCCTCTTCGATTGTTTGGGACATCAGGAAAACAGCTTATTCGGAGAAGACGGGGTGAGCGCTACCACCAGTCTTGTCTCATGCCAACTGTAAAGCATCCTGAAACCATTCATGTGTGGGGTTGCTTCTCAGCCAAGGGAATCGGCTCTCTCACAGTCTTGCCTAAAAACACAGCCATGAATAAAGAATGGTACCAGAATGTCCTCCGAGAGCAACTTCTCCCAACCGTCCAAGAGCAGTTTGGCGATCAACAATGCCTTTTCCAGCATGATGGAGCACCTTGCCATAAAGCAAAGGTGATAACTAAATGGCTCAGGGAACAAAACAGAGATTTTGGGTCCATGGCCTGGAAACTCCCCAGATCTAAATCCCATTGAGAACTTGTGGTCAATCATCAAGAGACGGGTGGACAAACAAAAACCTACAAATTCTGCCAAAATGCAAGCATTGATTGTGCAAGAATGGACTGCTATCAGTCAGGATTTGGTCCAGAAGTTGATTGAGAACATGCCAGGGAGAATTGCAGAGGTCCTGAAGAAGAAGGGTCAACACTGCAAATATTGACTTGCTGCATTAACTCATTCTAACTGTCAATATAAGCTTTTGTTACTCATAATATGATTGCAATTATATTTCTGTATGTGATAAAAAACATCTGACAAACACACATAAAAACCAGAGGGCAGCAGATCATGTGAAAATATAATATTTGTGTCATTCTCAAAACTTTTGGCCATGACTGTAGGCTTCAAAAAAAAGAATCAACCCACCCTCAGTTATCCCAAGGGGGATCGGTTACTAGAGGAAACCACCCATGGCAGGTCATATAAACAACATATACAGGCTGAATAAAACAAGCAGGTATAGGCACATCCAATTCAAACAATCATATCAGGGATCATATGTGGGGTGACGTCATCATGGAGGCTTGATACATGAGAGTCCATTTTCTCAAAGTTCTGTAACAAAAAGAGATCTCATATGAAACATATGTTCATGACCATAATTATAATTAGAGCACTTGTTTAATCCATACCACTGGACAGAGGGGGAACAAACCACCAGTGGGTAGAAAATTATACCACCCTAAATTCCACATAAAGCCCCGATGGTTGTATGTTTGTAGAGTGAATATCCAATATAACTCCCGTCTTTTCAACATGGAGACCCGATCACCACCTCGCCTAGGGGGAGCTATATAATCAATTACACGAAACCTCAAGTCATTTTCACTATGTTTGGCTTCTGTGAAGTGCTTCGATACAGGCAGATCAAGTTTCTTCTTCCTAATACTATAACGATGTTGATTTAATCTCGTTTTGACGTCCCATGTCGTCTCTCCTACATAGAGGAGACGACATGGGCACTCCAGTAGGTACACTACATAGGAAGATGCACAGGTTAAGAAATGTTTAATCTTGTACGTGGACCCTATCTCTGGATGAATGAATGTAGGGCCTCTCTGCATTAACCGACAATTTATGCAATTATAACAAGGATAGCTACCCACTTTGGTTGAACCAAAGTGGGAGCGTACAGATTTTTTCCTGCTGCCAACGTCAGCATGGACCAATTGGTCACGTATGCTGCGCGTGCGGCGATAAGACATTAATGGAGGTATGTTAAATTCCCGTATTTGTTTAAAATTACTACCAAGGATGGGCCAATGCTTCCTTATAATAGCCCCTATTCTGTTGCTGGTGGTAGTGTAAGAGGATACAAAAGGAATACGATCAGCTTTTCCACTGGGACCATGTTTATCCCCCAGTAAAGCCTCTCTGGGTGTTGTCATAGTATCACATGTGTCACTAATTTACAATTTATTGCGATTGGAATATGATAGCATTGCTTTTTAACATGTGGTATAATCCTTTTTATGTATGGTATTACTGTTTTATGGGATCACAGTATTTAATGTTATCCTCTGTACACTGATTATGAATTTTGTATAAAATCATGTTTTGATATTATAATACACCTGATGATGTAATTGATGAAGTCACTGATTGATACCTCTTTAAATATCACGAGTGAGCACTATGTCCATTGCTTGATAAGACAGTTAGCAGTTGAAACGTTGCGGTTGTGCGAATAAAAGATCCACTTCACGCCTGAAGACCGGAGTGCTGCCTCTCTTTATATATATATATATATATATATATATATATATATATATATAGAGCAGTACACTGATATAAGACATAGAAGGTATAATAGATGCAGCGGTGTACAGAAATATGTGGCCAGTTATACATTATTGTTACTGTGTGTGATGTAAATGAGGTAGTAGTCATTGTAACTGTCATTGTAGTTTTATATATGAGTGAGCAATGAGTAAAAACAGGGCATGGGTGGGGGAAAATGAAGATGAACGTGGAGGACCTCCTCTTACCACTCCATTCCAGGCTCAACGGATCAATGCAAAGCTCTTTGTTCACTTCTAATCCTTGATGTTAGGAGTTGAAGGACCTGTGATGATGTCATCACAGGTCCTGGCAGATGTGCCTTTCTCACCTGGGAATTACACCATTATTGGTGCAGTTCCTTTGCTAGATCCTGCAGGACCTACATATGATTCTGAAGATGATGTCATCACAGGTCCTGGCAGATGTACTGTCCTAACCTGGGAACTACACTATAGTCTGTGCAGTTCTCTTACAGGACCTGTGATGACATCAAAGGTCCTTTAGCTTTCTCCACTGACAATAGGAATTCCTGACTGAAGCTGGACAGGAGCCAGCTTTGAAGGTAATTAGGGGGCGGGGCCTACTCTCCACTGTGGGTCACATAATCCAGCAGATCAGATTATTTCTATAATTTTTATGTGTACCCCTGCCGGTAATAAAGTAATCTGGCCTCCCTTTTGGCAGGAGAAAAGCATTCCCATATTTTGCTTTGAGAGTGAGGGTTTAAAAGCATGGCTATCCAGTAATTATCAGATTGCTTCAAGTGTATGATAGATGTCAGTGCGTAAACAAGCAAGCATACAGCTTGCAAGCAAACAACTGGGTGTCATGGCTATGGTCATCGTCATGATAATCCTCCTGCTCCTCAACCTATGACTCATTCTCCTCCTCCAGTGGCAGCTCCACATCCTCCTCCTCCATGGATTTTCTCCTTGTGGGTCCCCATCAGCTTAATAGGGCAGACAGCAAGATGCATTAGCTGTTCTTCCTCTTTCGCCCCTTGCTGCATGAGCATGAGTGTCTGTTCTAAGATAAATATGAGGGGGTGAGCTTGTTCATGTTAAAGTTGTCCCTACTAAAAAATGTTGTGGCCTCTTTAAATGGATTCAGCATGTGGCATAGATGTGTGGGGAAAGGAAATAGTGGCACCTATAGCCACAGAATTGGAAGTGGTGGCAATGGTAGTGACATTGGCTGTCAAGGTAAATATAGAGCAGGGAAGAAGGAGTGGGTCCAAGGAGCCCCCCATGAAATATCACAGTCTGATAAAAGTGGTGGGAGGGTGAGGACTCTCATGATAATTGTAAGTTGGACAGGACCTGGGTCTGGGTGCTGAGGAGGAGGTAACATCCAATGAGGAGGATGGTGGCAGCACCAGCAATACAGAGCAGAGGTGACATGTGGGCAGAATCTCCCAAGGAACTGCCAGGGCCAGATCTGCTTTGAGGAGTAATGATGGCAATGATAGCGTCGGTGCAGAAGTCCCAAAATATGCCACAGCTAAGCCAAGTATGTCTGTGCGAGTATCTCTTGCCAGGCAGTTTTTTTTACCAAGCTGCTGGAAGACAACAGCATTGCCCTGTACAAGATCTGCAAGAGTAAAATAACAGTGGACAGTCAAACACAAATATACAGGGTTGGCTTTCATTCTTAATCTAAAGAAGAAAGAAGATTTGCCACTCTTTAAGAAATGGATGAGTGGCAAATAAAATATGCAGTAAAGAAGTTTAATGGAATCACATGAAGGTGAAATGTCATACATTAAAAAATAAATAAGTAAAACAATGAGTGCCTTGATTAGATCGGATGTATCTCCAGAATTCATAAATGAAAGAAAATAACAGTAAAATTGGAGAGCTAGAAGAATAAATCACTTCATAGTTTCAATTCTGTCTTCCCATGCATAACAAAAGAAATTTTGTCTGCACAAAATGCTTTGGCTTGTTCCACTGATTTGTATCCTTTTCTTTATATTCTCTTTTCATATTTGCAAGCTATGTTTATATAAATACACCAAGCTGATTATAGTTATAACAGCTACAACTGCCTCAAAACCATACAATATACCATCAAAATGAGGATTTGGAAAATTTTAAACTTTTACTTTTTACGCAATAAAAATGAATGAGGCTCAATCAATGTTAAATGTGCTCTGGTGACATAGAATAATAAATAAATGAATCAGTCCTTACCACTTCTGGCGTATACTGCGTGTTCATTTCTTAATATCCAATGCGGTAAAGTAAAACAGTTCCCTTTCTGTCCAAGAAAGATAACATCGAGACAGGCTGCTCTGTTTGACTTGATATCGAATAGGGACCTAGGCTATCTTACCCTTTTATGACCCTACCTATCAATAGAAAAGGGGCTAGTAGTCCCTGCCTCAAACACACAGAGCACTTGCCCCGATAGGGGCGACCCCATCAGGAACCTTTCCTTAAGGTGGCCATATGCCTACACAGACCCTTATACTCTAGTCATGCCATGTTTCAACCCAAATGTGGGAATCTTCAGGGCATTAATAAGTAAAGTAAAGGAAAAAGACAGAATAAAAGAGATTACCCTAATTACTAATCTTCCTCAAGTAACTACAGAGAGGAGGAGAAGATAAGGATAATATTGAATATAGGGTTAAAGAGTGAGTTGCCAAAAGTAAAAGTTCAATAAACCACTCATTCCCTGGACCATAACATCGGCTATGTACCAAAATAGGGAGAAACTAACCAGGAAAGTGTCCCATCCTGATTAACCAGGTCTCATGTGGCGGCGCTGAGCCATGTGCTGTCACTCCCATTTATTACCTGCTGGCCAATTCCCTATAGTGACGTCCCGCCCCTTCTGCTGCCGAGGTGGAACGCAAATGGAACACACTCCGAGCGCGCGCTTCCAGGCAGCACATGCTGGAGGTCAGGGTCACGTGATCAGAAGCAGGGCCAAGCAGGAAGCTCCGTGAGGAGGGTGGCGTCTTACATTGCCTAGCAAAGTCACCGCTTCTATAGCAAAGATGGTAATTCAAATGGCCTGATTGCCCATTCTAGTTAACTGATAAAACAGTGGATTTATAAAAGCTCAGAATGCTGTTACCGGGATATATATCTATGTGTACTCTGTGCTTATATATCATGTCTAACAGGTAATTTTATCAAAAATGGAGACAATCAAGAAAATACATACATAAATCATAAATAAATCAAATAAAGCAGCTATAATTTTGACTTTCATTCAAGCCTTTGGGATTAATGGTTTTTAAATAGAAAAATAAAAAAATTCATCTGGCTTCATGTTGCAGGATTTTCTTATCCCAATTGCCTCTTCTGCCTGATTGTTTCACCAGTTCAATGTCCATAAAACAGGACAAATTGATTAATCAAGATGAGTATGACTTTCTGTTACCATCTCACCCGCAAATTGTCACGTTTTACTGCCTCCCAAAAATCCACAAAGGTCAAGATCCTTTAAACGGGAAGTCTATTGTCTCGGGTGTGGGAAGTTTGAGCCAAAACATTGGAAATTATAAAGATAAAATTCTGCACATTTTGTGGTATCCTTACCATCCCACAATCGAGACACAGGTGATTTACTGAAGCAACTTGATGGTATCCATTTGGAAACAAATTCTTTTTTTTCAAAATTCTTTATTTATGAAATAAGGAATCAAAACATAGTTACAGCAGGCACAATGACAACAGTACGCTGCTGACATGTATATAATGCATTGTCATGATAGTTATGCGCAATAAGTCAAGACACACAAAAAGATATATAGCTGTAACTAAAAAAAAAAGTTATCAAGTACAGAATACTTATGGAGAACATAACAGAACAACAATGGAGTCCAGAGTAGGCGGAATCAATCTTGTAATTCTCACAACTGTCCGGTAATATAGAAACCATGTCTTACTAAAGAGTATACGAGGATATATCAATGCCTTAACATTTTAGGGGATATTTGTATGCGTGGAAGAGAGATGGTTCTGGTAATATGTCAACCAAGATTGCCATAATGTTAAAAAGGCTCCTAGCCAATCATCTCCTCCATGCAACAAATCTGATGTACCTTGTCTAACCAGGCAGAGATAGTTGGTGGTTCAGGGTCCCTCCATTTAGTTGGTATTATATATTTAGCCGCAGTTAAGAGGTCAGTGACCAAATTTCTAGCAGAGGGTTTCAAATGTTTTTGGGGGCTCCACAACAATACCAATGATGGTGAGAGGGACAGTTTTGTGTCACAGATTTTGTTGACCAGCGTCTCAACCTCCTTCCAGAAAGCAGTAAGTTTAGGACAAGACCACCATATGTGGGTCATAGTGCCCCTATCTTCCTGACACCTCCAGCACGAAGCATCTGGTAAAATGTGAGCTTTAAAAAGATAATCTGGTGTCCTGTACCAGCGGGAAAGAACCTTGAAGGAATTTTCCTGAACTCTTATACAATTGGAAAAGCCACGGGAATGGTATAGTATAAATCTGCATTCATCCTCGGTCAGGGAAATCTGGAGTTCCCTCTCCCATTCACTTAAGAAGAAGGGCTTAACTGAGGTTTTCCCATTAATTAGGTGAGTATACAACAATGATAAACATTTAGATGGAGATGTTGGAAGTAGGACATAGTTTTCCAACCACGTAGGGTCGGGGTATGGTGAGGGACACTCCTTGTTAAAGTGTTTTATGTAAGAGTCTAGGTCCTTAGTCTCCAAATAAAACACCTGTGTCCCCATGTTTTTTTAAGCTCCAGAAGTATATATGCAGTTCTATCCGGAGCTTTTAAAAGCTCAGCAGTTTCCATGTTGCAAGGTTCCCCTTATGTGCAGGATTAAGGAAGAAGGGTAAAGCCAAAACAGGTGCCAGAGGAGAAAGTTGGCCAGAGGACATATGAAGAGCAGGCGTTTTCCCACAGTACCGGACCATACAACGTGTAAGAACACTAGCTAAAGAATTCTCAGGTAGTTTAGGGTTTTTTCCCTACAACAGATGTAATAAATCCTTGCCCATTAGTTCTCTTTCCATATCTGCATATAGAGCGTTGTTTGAAGGTCTTGCCAACTCAACCCACCTCTTCAATTGGATGGCATGTAAATAGGTATGTAGGTCTGGTAAAGAAAGACCTCCCTTCTCGGTTTTTGCTATGAGTTGAGTATACGATAACCGTGGCTTCTTGTTAGCCCATAAGAATGAGGAAAAAAGGCTCTTGAAATCAGAAAAGAACTTGTTAGGAAGTGATATAGGAATACATCTCAAAGTGCATAAGATTTGGGGGAGTACATAAGTGGACAAAATATTCTTCCTACCCAGCCAAGACAAATAAGGGAGTTTTATGGATTTCAGAAAATCTTTGATTTTAGCAAAGAGTATGGAATAATTCAGCCTATAAATATGGTCCGGCACTGAGGGAATCATGATGCCTAGGTGTTTGATGGCTTTCCTGGGCCACTGGAAGGATGTGGATTGTTTCAAAGAGTAGAGATGTGATGGGGGAACTGAGATGTTTAATATCTCCGATTTATCATAATTAACCCTAAAGTTAGAGATCTCAGTTAGAGATCTCAGATGCGTAGAATAGCAAGAATGCCTTCTATGGGGTTAGAGACGAATAGCAACAGATCGTCTGCGAAGGCCCCCGACCTATAGCCCCTAGATTTCATTGGTGCCACAAATCTTTTGTAATAGCATCTCTAAGGCTAGGACAAAAAGCATAGGAGAGAGAGGGCAGCCCTGCCTGGTCCCGTTCAAAATGCAGAAAGAAGGCGACCAAAACCCATTTACCAGGATTCTAGCAGAGGGTGAGCTGTATAGTGAAAAAATGGCAGATATAAAAGAGGGCGGGAAGCCAAAATGTTGTAATGCTCTTTCCATGAAATACCAGTTGACGCTGTCAAATGCCTTTTCGGCGTCTGTTTCCAGTAGTACCAATGGCAGTCTATGTCTTCTGGCATAGAATATGGCATGAAGGACTCTGCTTACATTATGTTTCCCCTCACGCCCCTTAATAAACCCCACTTGTTCTTCCCCAATAAGGAGAGGGAGTATTTTAGCAATGCGCAGGCTCAGGAGTTTTGCCCACAGTTTTACATCCACATTGAGCAACGAGATCGGCCTATAGCAAATACATTTGGATAAATCCTTTCCCTCTTTCGGAAGAATAGTGAAGTGAGCCATCAAGGCTTGTAATGGTAAAGATGCACCTTGTAAGAGTGAGTTGCACCACTCAACAAAGTATGGGAGCAGAATTTTATTAAACTTCCTAAAGTAGGCAATGGAGAAGCCATCAGGTCCAGGACTTTTACCTGAAGGCACACTAGAAATTACCGCTGAGGATTCCTCATCTGTGACTGGAGATAATGATGCCTTTTTGTGCTCATCTGAAAGGGTGGGAACTTTTATGGATGAGAGAAAGGTGTCAGTTTTTTGAATTAGGAGACTAGGTTCTATCTCCTGTAGGTTATACAGTTTGGAATAAAACTTATTGAATTCCTCTGCTATGGCAGGGGTAGATGTATGGACCTTTCCCTGCTCAGATTTGATTGAGGGGATGAAAGTTTTAGCCCTTTGACCTTTTATCATTTGCGTAAGAAGTTTAGAACCCCTATCCCCATGGATGTAAAACTTATACCGAACCACACTCAGGGACTTAGCGGATATGATGTTTAGCAGATCTTTTAGTTGAGAACACAGGCGTACTAGATCATTATAGGTGGAATCTGAGGGGTCTAACCTGTTAAGTTTGTTCATAACTGACAATTGGGCAAGTATGGAATCTATTTGAGCAGATCTTTGCTTGCGAATCCAAGCCCCCAATGAAACCAGTTCCCCCCTTATATAAGCCTTGTGGGATTCCGACAAAATAGGCCTAGAGATGTGATCAGTATAATTTAGTCTAAAGAAGAGCCTGAGCTTCTCTTCTAGTTCGCTTCTATCTGATTCAATTTCTAATAGGGTATCATTTAATCTCCATGTCCAAGCCCTAGGAGGAATCTCGTGCATTTGAATAATGACAGAGACTGGGGCATGGTCCGAGACTGTAATCTGACCAATATGACAGAGACCGGGTAATGCTGAAACGGCTTCCAGTAGGTGATTAGATATAAATAGGTAATCTAAGCGCTGGTAGGTGCCATGAACTGCCGAGAAGAAGGTGTAGTCTTTCTCGCTAGGGTGCGTCACTCTCCACACATCTGAAACTCGATGCGCGGAGAGCGCTGCCTTAAGTCTGCGCATTTGTTTTTGTGAGAATTTGGGGATAGTAGATGTTGAATCCAAAGGGTGGTCTAAAACCACATTGAGATCCCCTCCCAAAATAAGCATGCCCTCCCTGAACGTGCAGAGAATTTAATGTATCTACTAGCCATTTAATTTGGTGTCTATTGGGGGAATATATGTTCGCCAAAGTCACCTTCATGCCATATAGTGTACCTTTGAGGAAGACATACCTACCCTCAGGATCAATGGACTGAGTCAAGAGCTGGAACTGGGTGTTAGCTCCAAAACCTATAGAGTCTCCTCTGGAGGCAGAAGAAAAGGTGCTATGGAACCATTTAGGATAATATTTAGCGAAGAGAGTGGGTATGTGATTGTGGCGGAAATGAGTTTCCTGCAAGAACAGCAGTTCTGCCCTCTCTCTCCTCAGCATGTGAAAAATCTGACTCCTTTTTTGAGGCACATTAAGGCCATTTACATTCAAAGAACATATCTTAACCGGTGCCATGATCGCAGGTTTGTAGAGTGAACCACGACGTGCGTGGAATATTGGCAGCAGCGACCGCCACCCTTGCGACTCCAGACACTAAACTACATACAAAACAAAATAAACCTAACAAGTTCTTACAAAGCATGAGTAATTGTAAAAGCAAAGCTTTGGAAGTGGAATTAAAGTGGGATGGGAGAAACAATGGAAAACACATAGCCAAAGCAAGCCAAGTCCACCGCTCAGCTACTAAAAGGAAAACCGATTGCGCAGAGGTAGACAGTTTAGGCGGACGCCCCAGAAATCGAGCAGAACAAAAGCGTAAAGCTCATCTGCCAGACTGCCCCCTCCACACAGACCGGGCCACCTGATGGGCATGCATAAAAATCAAAGAACAAGTTGTTGGCATAACATAACCACCTTTGTAACATACATAACACACAGTATGGAAGTCCTGTAAAGTGCTAGACAAATAGAAAAAGTAAAAGTGATACTCAACACATCCTAGTGGGAACCTGAGTATGCGTATAGTCCCTGAGAGGGGGTCCTTTCGGGCAAAGGCGAAAAAACCTCTTCATGTAGAAGTTCATGTCTTGGCTGGGTCACCCTGGCTTTTTTTGGCTTGCGATGACTTGAACCTCTTGACCACTTGCCACTCTTCCGGAGCAGGTAATGGTGGGATCTGGAGATTACCAGAGAGAGGTAACCAGGAAAGAATATCCAGCGGCTCAGAGTGCAGGAGAAGCCAGACTTTCATAAGGTCATCTGGATGGAGGCGCTGAGGCCAAAGGGGTATAGCCATCTCAGCGGGCGTTTCTTAGCTCTCAGCAGATCTGTAAGCGGTTTTAGCAGCCTTCGTTTAGCGAGGGTACTTGCTGCCAAGTCCTGAAACAGCTGGATTTTATTGTTTTTAAAAAGTATGTCCTCTTTATTCCTAGCAGCGGCTAAGATGGCGGCCGTATTCAGAAAATTTAGTAGGCCACAAATGACATCCCTGGGTGGAGCGTCTGCATCAGGTTTGGGCCTAAGAGCCCTGTGGGCCCGTTCGATGACCACCAGGTCAGCCCTTTCTTGGCCCAGTAACAAAGCAAAAATATTTCGGACCGCACCTTGTACGGCATCTGCCTGGACTGTCTCGGGTATGCCACGCAGTCGGATGTTTTTCCTGCGACTCCGGTTTTCTTGGTCCTCAAGATGTAAAAAGGCAGCATTCATCTGGACTCTGACTTCTTTCAGGTTAGACTGCATAGCTGTGCTATGTTGGATCACCGCGGTTTGCGATTCCTCCAGGGCCGCCTCCATATGGCCCATGTGTTTTATGTCGGACTTAATGTCCGCCAGCTCCCTCATGATGGGTTCAAATGCTGCTGCCAGCAATTTCCGGATAAAGGCTCTGGTGATAGGGATGGTGTCTAGCTCACCCTGCGCCTCTGACATAGCACACGAGCTTCCGTCATCGGAGTCTTCCATATCTGCAGGCGAGGCAGCTGCTTGCAGCGCCATCTTGGAGCGGCCTGCCGGAGATGTTAATTTCTTTTTCAGGAATTTATCCATATCTGCTTGGCCCCTGCTGTGTCTCGGAGTGCTTTGGGACTCCCTGTTGCGTTCCTTGTTCAGTTTGCCCATGTTTCAAGCAATTAAATGCCCAGATGAGAGCTTTTACCGAGGAGCTCACTAATCAAGCGTCTATCTCCTAGCGCGGCTAGCCTGGAAACTAATTCTATTCTGGCCAGCATAGACATAGAGGCCCTTTATTCCTCCATTCATCATAATCAGGGTTTCAAAGCTGTGGAATACTTTCTGTCTACAAGAGGGCGACAATACCAACAACATAATATCTTGGTACTCCGGTTATTAGAATTCTCGCTTACAAGAAATTATTTTCTTTTCAACAACAGGTTCTTCCATCAGCTCAGGGGCACTGCGATGGGGAGTTCTTGTGCTCCATCGTTTCAAATTTGTTCCTGGGCTGGCTTGTGTCTTCAGAGATGGTGCGTCGATGGATGTAGGCCATATTAACATGTGGCTGCGATTCATCAACAACGTATTTGCTGTGTGGAATGGCACAGAGGATTCTTTCTCCACTTGGGTGCTGAGTCTCAATGTTAATGAGTTGGGACTCAGATTCACCTCTGAATGCCACCCCACAAAATTACCATTTCTGGACGTTCTTATTATTAAAAATGCAGATGGTGGTTTGGATATGTTTATTTTTAGGAAACCCACCTCTACTAATTCCCTCCTTCGCTGGGAGAGTAGTCATCC
>ONZH01004619.1:0-36485 GCA_900303285.1 Rhinella marina | reverse complement strand
TAGAAATATAAAAAAAAAAAAAGCCTTTTCATTGGCCCGTATTTGGTTCTCTTGCAAATAATTGTATATACGTATGTTCATACACACCGTCTGATCTGTTAGTACACGGCTGTGTACCTAGAAATATAGAAAAAAAAAAGCCTTTTCATTGGCACCTGTACTTGCGTTCATTCTGTTAGCAAAAGTATTGGCACCTTGTTCTCTTACGTAGTGTTTACAACGTCTGATCTGTTAGTACATCTGTTAATTGTTTACACGTCTGATCTGTTTAGTAGCCTCAGCAAATACACGGCTGTTGTACCTAAATAAAAAAACAAAAAAAAGCCTTTTCATGGCACCTTGCAAAATAATGTATATACGTAGTGTTCATACACACCGTCTGATCTGTTAGTACACGGGCTGTGTACTAGAAATATAGAAAAAAAAAAAAGCCTTTTCATTGGCACCTGTACTTTGCGTTCTCTTTGCAAAATAATTGTATATACGTAGTGTTCATACACACCGTCTGATCTGTTAGTACACGGCTGTGTACCTAGAAATATAAAAAAAAAAAAGCCTTTTCATTGGCACCTGTACTTTGCGTTCTCTTGCAAAATAATTGTATATACGTAGTGTTCATACACACCGTCTGATCTGTTAGTACACGGCTTGTGTACCTAGAAATATAGAAAAAAAAAAGCCTTTCATTGGCACCTGTACTTTGCGTTCTCTTGCAAAATAATTGTATATACGTAGTGTTCATACACACCGTCTGATCTGTTAGTACACGGCTGTGTACCTAGAAATATAGAAAAAAAAAAGCCTTTCATTGGCACCTGTACTTTGCGTTCTCTTGCAAAATAATTGTATATACGTAGTGTTCATACACAACCGTCTGATCTGTTAGTACACGGCTGTGTACCTAGAAATATAGAAAAAAAAAAGCCTTTTCATTGGCACCTGTACTTTGCGTTCTCTTGCAAAATAATTGTATATACGTAGTGTTCATACACACCATCTGATCTGTTAGTACACGGCTGTGTACCTAGAAATATAAAAAAACAAAAAAAGCCTTTTCATTGGCACCTATACTTTGCGTTCTCTTGCAAAATATTGTATATACGTAGTGTTCATACACACCGTCTGATCTGTTAGTACACGGCTGTGTACCTAGAAATATAGAAAAAAAAAAAAGCCTTTTCATTGGCACCTGTACTTTGCGTTCTCTGCAAAATAATTGTATATACGTAGTGTTCATACACACCGTCTGATCTGTTAGTACACGGCTGTGTACCTAGAAATATAGAAAAAAAAAAAGCCTTTTCATTGGCACCTGTACTTTGCGTTCACTTGCAAAATAATTGTATATACGTAGTGTTCATACACACCGTCTGATCTGTTAGTACACGGCTGTGTACCTAGAAATATAGGAAAAAAAAAGCCTTTTCATTGGCACCTGATACTCGTTCTCTTGCAAAATAATTGTATATACGTAGTGTTCATACACACCTGTCTGATCTGTTGTACACGGCTATGTACCTAGAAATATAGAAAAAAAAAAGCCTTTATTGGCACCTGTACTTTGCGTTCTCTTCAAAATAATTGTATATACGTAGTGTTCATACACACCGTCTGATCTGTTAGTACACGGCTGTGTAGCTAAAATATAAAAAAAAAAAGCCTTTTCATTGGCACCTGTACTTGCGTTCTCTTGCCAAAATAATTGTATATTACGTTAGTGTTCATACACACCGTCTGAACTGTTAGTACAGCGGCGTGAGGCAAATATTGTAACAAAAAAAAATAAAATGCGGAGGGGGGCTAGCGGAATCGGACGTGGACGAGGACGGGGGCGCGGAAATGCTGTTGGTGGCCTTGTTGAAGCCAGTGGGGATACAATGCGTGCTGGTGAGGGTCAGCCAGGATCCACTCATCCAGAATCCCTGCCTTTATGGGACAGTTAAGCAGGGGGCGGGTTACACCGCTGTTGAGGCCTGAGCAGGTTGAACAGGTGGTGCAATGGATAGCCGATAGCGCTTCCACACAGTTGTCCACCAGCCAGTCATCCACACAGTCTCACTCTGAGACTCCACCTGGCCAACAGAGTCATCCCACCATTGACCCTCCCAGGAGCTCTTTTCGGGTCCTTTTTCAGATGTGCCGGAAGAATCCCAGGAGCTAGCAGAGGAATTTGTTTGTAGTGATGCCCAACACTTGAGTATTCGCCATCTCCTGCTGATGTGGACCCTGAACCAGCATCTGTTATCATGAGCGATGATGATGATGAGACGCAGTTGCCATCAAGGGAGGCTATTGGAATGTCCAGTGGGCAGGAAGAGGAGCAGAGTGAGGAAGTGGAAGAGGAGGTGGTGGATGACGAAATGACCGACCCCACTTGGCCAGGGGTGATGTCCAGCGGGGAAAGCAGTGGAGAGGTGGTGGTCTGCGCAGCACCGAAAAAGGCAGCAAGAGGCAGAGGGATGTCCAGAGGCAGAGGGATGTCCAGAGGCAGAGGGATGTCCACAGGCAGAGGGATGTCCACAGGCAGAGGGATGTCCACAGGCAGAGGACAGTCCAGACAGAGAAGTTAGGCCACAGCCAGCAGGGCCGAAGCTGTTCCCGGCAGCGGGCAGTCGCGCAAAGCTCCCCCATCGAGGCCTCGTACTTCTGTGGTGTGGAGATTTTTTAATGTTTGTGCGGATGACAAACTGAGCGCGGTTTGCACACTCTGCCGCTCAAAACTGAGTAGGGGCTCTGAGAAGAGCAATCTGACCACCTCAGGCATGCGGCGTCACTTGGAAGTCAAGCACTGGGCTGAGTGGGAGAGAGCAAACGCAATACAACCTGCGCAAGGTCTTGCTGCCACTGTCTCTTCCCCTTTTGTTGTGTGCTGCCACTGCGGTCCAGACCTCCAGCCAGGACACCTCCACATCTGCCTCTGCCTCGGCTACTTTGGGGCCTTCTCCTTCAGCCTCCCCTTCCCCCGCCCCTTCGCCTGCACCTTCACACTCCTCGTCCCAACACTGTCCATCTCGCAGGCGTTCGACCGCAGGCGGAAGTACGCCTCGAGTCACCCCCAAGCCCAAGCCTTAAACTGCCACATCTCCAAACTGCTGGCCCTGGAGATGTTGCCGTTTAGGCTTGTGGAGACGCAGGCCTTCCGCGACCTGATGGCGGCTGCCGCACCTCGCTATTCCGTCCCCAGCCGCCACTACTTTTCCCGGAGTGCCGTCCCCGCCCTGCACCAGCACGTGTCGCGTAACATCAGGCGGGCCTGAGGTACGCAGTCAGCGCAAAGGTCCACTTGACCACCGACTCGTGGACAAGCGCTTGCGGCCAGGGACGATACATCTCTTTGACGGCACACTGGGTGAATGTAGTGGAAGCGGGGACGGGGTCGCAAACAGAGACGGCCCTACCTACCACCCCCGCCAAGATTGCCAGCATGGGTTCTGATAAACCCCCCTCCTCCTCCTCTGCCTTAACATCGCCCTCAGCCGCTAGCTGGAAGCGTTGCAGCACTGGCGCGGGGAGACGTCAGCAGGCGGTGCTTAAGCTCATCAGCTTGGGCGACAGGAAGCACAGCGCCCCAGAGGTGAGGGACGCCATATTGCAGCAGACGGAGATGTGGCTGTCGCCGCTGCAGCTAGGACCAGGCATGGTCGCGTGCGATAACGGCCGTAACCTGGTGGCGGCTCTGGAGCTTGCCGAACTCAATCACGTACCATGCCTGGCCCACGTTTTTAATCTGGTAGTCCAAAAATTTCTAAAGACTTACCCCAACCTGGCAGAGCTACTGGTGAAAGTGCGGCGCTTGGCGCTCACTTTCGGAAGTCAACTGTAGCTGCTGCTAGCTTAAAAAAACTCCAGCAACGCCTCCATTTGCCTGAACATCGGCTGTTGTGCGACCTGCCGACTCGCTGGAATTCCACCTATTCCATGTTGGCCAGGGTGTGTGAGCAGCAGAGAACATTGATGGAGTACCAGATTATGAATCCACGCGTGCCTCCAACTCAGCTCCCTCAGTTTGCCAACCACGAGTGGCCATGGATGGCAGACATATGCGATGTACTGCGTATCTTTGAGGAGTCCACCAAGAAGGTCAGCAGCGAGGACGCTATAGTGAGCGTAACCATCCCGCTCCTATGCGTCCTTAAAGAATCACTCATCGCAATAAGGGAGAACGCATTGCACGCAGAGGAGACGGGGGTAGGAGGAGACGCAACGGAGCTACACAGTCAGACCACACTTTTGTCTGCTTCACGGTGGCAGTTGCAGGAGGAGGAGGAGGAGGAGGATGAGGACGACGTGGAGGTGGCTGTGGAAGAGGAGGAGGATGCTGGCGGCGAGGGTAGCAGTCAGGCTGTGTGCGTCCCATTGGTTCAGCGCGGATGGGGCGGAGAGGAGGCGGAAGAGGAAGAGGAGGAAATGGCAAGTGATCCTTCTGGTGGGGGCAGTGAGGTCATGCCTATTCAGAGTCTGGCACACATGGCTGACTTCATGCTGGGCTGCTTTTCCCGGGACACACAGTGGAGAACAAACTGTACTGGGTCTTCGCAATCCTGGACCCCCGGTATAAAGATAACGTCTCCTCTTTTATTCCGGTAGAGGAGAGGACGAATCGATTGCTGGATTACCAGAGGGAACTCGTGCAGAACATGATGGAGATTTTCCCACCCACCATCGCTGGCGGCAGTGAGGAGAGGGTCTCCCAGAGTCCCTCAACATTGATCAGGCCCACAGCCACCAGGGGAACACTCTCCAAGGTGTGGGACACGTTCATGGCACCCCCTCGTGCAACTTCCATCACTGCGGGGCCCGCTATCAGCAGGAGGGACAAGTATCGGCGGATGTTGCGGGAGTACCTGGCAGACCGTACCCCTGTCCTCCCCGATCCCTCGGGCGTCCTACACTTACTGGGTCTCCAAGTTGGACACGTGGCTGGAACTGTCCCTGTACGCCTTGGAGGTGCTTGCCTGCCCTGCCGCCAGCGTGCTATCAGAAAGGGTGTTCAGCGCAGCCGGGGGCATTATAACCGATAAGCGCAGCCGCCTGTCAACCGACAGTGCGACAGGCTGACGCTAATCAAAATGAACAGCAAGTGGATTGACCCGGACTTTGCTTCTCCAACAGTGGAAAGCAGCCAAAAGTGAAGTGCCATCTGTATGAAGTGCCATTTCCTCCTCCACCTCCTCCTCCTCCTCCTTAACCGCCGTAGAATTGCTCCATAAATAAAAAAATGTATATATTTATGGCTCACCTCTTGGGCCTCCACAAAATTTTTAAGAGGTCTCACCTCTTGGGCCGCCACATCATTTTTAAGAGGTCTTACCTCTTGGGCCTCCACATAATTTTTAAGAGGTCTCACTTCTTGGGCCTCCACATAATTTTTAAGAGGTCTCACCTCTTGGGCCTCCACATAATTTTTAAGAGGTCTCACCTCTTGGGCCTCCACATAATTTTTTTAAATAGGTTTCACCTCTTGGGCCTCCACAAATTTTTAAGAGGTCTCACCTCTTGGGCCGCCACATAATTTTTAAGAGGTCTCACCTCTTGGGCCTCCACATAATTTTTAAGAGGTCTCACCTCTTGGGCCTCCACATAATTTTTAAGAGGTCTCACCTCTTGCGGCCTCCACATAATTTTTATGAGGTCTCACCTCTTGGGCCTCCACAAATTTTAAGAGGTCTCACCTCTTGGGCCTCACAAATTTTTAAGAGGTCTCACTCTTGCCTCACAAATTTTTAAGAGGTCTCACCTCTGGGCCTCCACAAAATTTTTAAGAGGTCTCACCTCTTGGGCCTCCACATAATTTTTAAGAGGTCTCACCTCTTGGGCCTCCACATAATTTTTAAGAGGTCTCACCTCTTGGGCCTCCACATAATTTTAAGAGGTCTCACCTCTTGGGCCTCCACATAATTTTTAAGAGGTCTCACCTCTTGGGCCTCCACAAAATTTTTAAGAGGTCTCACCTCTTGGGCCGCCACATAATTTTTAAGAGGTCTCACCTCTTGGGCCTCCACATAATTTTATCGAGGTCTCACCTCTTGGGCCTCCACATAATTTTTAAGAGGTCTCACCTCTTGGGCCTCCACATAATTTTTAAGAGGTCTCACCTCTTGGGCCTCAACATAATTTTTAAGAGGTCTCACCTCTTGGGCCTCACAAAATTTTTTAAGAGGTCTCACCTCTTGGGCCGCCACATAATTTTAAGAGGTCTCACCTCTTGGGGCCTCCACATAATTTTTAAGAGGTCTCACCTCTGGGCCTCCACATAATTTTTAAGAGGTCTCACCTCTTGGGCCTCCACATAATTTTTAAGAGGTATCACCTCTTGGGCCTCCACATAATTTTTAAGAGGTCTCACCTTTTGGGCCTCCACATAATTTTTAAGAGGTCTCACCTCTTGGGCCTCCACATAATTTTTAAGAGGTCTCACCTCTTGGGCCTCCACATAATTTTTAAGAGGTCTCACCTCTTTAGCCTCCACACAATTTTTAAGACGTCTCACCTCTTGGGCCTACAAACAATTTTTATTATGGCTCACCTCTTGGGCCTTAATACAATTTTTAAGAGGTCTCACCTCTTGGGCCTCCATATAATTTTTTCGAGGGCTCACCTCTAGCTAACTTTGCGCACTCATTAAAATATTTTCACAACAAGGACCTAAGAGCCCTCGATGGGAGAGCTTTGTGTGGGGGCCTGTTATAGGGAAGAGATGCGGCCCTGCGGGCTCTAGCCTGCCTTCTCCATGAGCCTCTGGCCAGCCCATGGCCTCTTCCTGCCTTTTGCGGTCCTACGCATCCCTCAACATCCCCACTGCTTTACCTGCTAGACATGACACTGGGCCAGGTCGGGTCACTGACATCTCAAGCGCCAACAATTTGGGCATTTTAAGGCTTCTGCATGTGTTTGAGTTGTTTTTACATTTTAAAGAAGACATGTCTGACCACATCTCACACACACACACAATGACAATTAGGGGTGGGGTCTATTTGCTTTCCCCTTTGCCTATGCCATCTGTGGTTGTCATAGGCAACGTGATTTTAAGGGGTGCAGAATTTTATCTTCTTTTTTGTCTAGTTTGGCTTGGGGTCCATGGCAATGTAGAGGAAAGAAGGTTTCCTTGTATGGTCTCACTTTACAGAGAGGTTAGATTGTCTTTGGAGTGTATTGTTGAGAGGCTGTGATAGTGGCGTAATAGTGCGACTTGGGCGCGTTATATGCACCCAGACATGCTTCCCCTGCTGTCCCAGTTGCATTCCAGCAGTGTTGGCATCCTTTTCTGAGGTTTCAGGGTGGACTTGGTGACCTCCAAGTGGTCGAATTGAGATTTCCAAGTGGCGAGCATTTTTTTCCCATAGACTTTAATGGGATTCGATATTCGATCGAATAGTCGAATTTCGCGGTCTATTCGAATCGAATTTCGAACTTTCGAATATTTCACTACTCGCTCATCTCTAATTATAACTAATGAAAGGTATTTGGGTTTATATTTATAATAAAGTAATATTTAAAGGGGTTATCCAAGTTATATTTATTGATGACCTATCCTCAGGATAGTATCCCAAACAAAGTTGATGGCAGCATATCCACAGGAATTTTTTTAATTACCGAGAATCCATCACGAACATGTGCAAAATACGCCAATAAAAAAAAAGGTCAACATCAATAGGGACGCCAACCGATCGATCCTCCATACCATGCACATGGTTTCAGCGTCACATAGGGGTAACTGTGCATGGCAGCTCATTATCCTCACCTACTCAATAACAGCCATCCACCACTCTGAACGAAGCCAAACCACATGACTTCATCACCATCACATGACATAGGAAGTGCACGCCCACCTGGCCAGACCCGACACGCGCAGTCCTGGAAGCGTCCCCATAACCATGGAGATCCTCCTAGCCACGCAGCGCAGAAGTGGAACAGACCACGGATAGCAGCCCGATCCACACTGGCCATCACAGGGCCGCAACAACCCATCAGTAACGACGGTATAAGTCTATATGACCATGCCAGACGTGCGGGCTAAGGAAGTGTCAAACCTGTCTTCCACTAATAACATGCATGCTGGAGATCTGATACCGTCCATGCCCATTCATTTCTATGGGAGCATCGGGGCGCTGTGCCTGGTGGTGGCTGGACCCAGGGAAACCTGGGGTCCTCCAGGCACAGCACTTCCTGCTCCGTTCTCCCACCGCTGGGACCCGCACCTTTCAGACAATTGGGGCACATCCTAGCGATATGCCCCCATTGTCTAAGATCGGAATACCCCTTTAAGGCCAGGTCTACACATTCTACATAATACACGCAGCTGAAACCCTATTCACACCAAGCAGCTCATGGCACAAAATTTTGAAGGCAAGACCTTGGCTTTCTGTGCAAAACTGTGCAGCAGCCATTGACCATGACAATTACAAGCCTTGTGTCTGGCATTTTTAGCGTTTTTCTCCTTTGCATGCTGCAACTCTATTTCTTAGTTGTCTCTGAGTTGGTGGGTGGACCAGGGGCGGACATACTGCCTGTGCAGCAGGTTCAGCTGAACATGGGCCCAGAGAGGGAGGGGGGCCCTTTCCGGGGGGTTGTTGGGCCCTGATGAGGACATACTGTGAATTTGCTACCTGTTCTGGCTATACTCCAAAGCTGAAGGACCAACGATGACATCATAGTCATGTGATCTTTTCTACACTGGAAGTGGTGATAGGACCTGTGATGAGGTCACCATCATGTGACCAGTGCAGAAGGAGGCAGCGCTCAGCAATGGAGACCTATGGAATGAATGTTAGTGCCAGAGACATGCTGTGGTTCTCCCCATTATACCTCCTCCCTGCTTAGCGGGGGGAAAATATGTAATTTAACTGGGACTGTATGTTAGAGGGGCTGAGGGGAGGGGTGTTAGTTATGTAGTACAGAAGATTGAGGGAGATGACTGGTGTTATTTACATGGGATTGGATACTATAGAAGTCTGGAGGGTAAGGAGAGATGTTATTTACATGGGACTATGTGTTAAAGGGTATTTAAGTTATTTACATGGGACTGTATTTTATAGAAGACTGGTGGGAGAGGACTGGTGTTATTTACATGGGACTGTATTGTATAGAAGACTGGTGGGAGAGGATTGGTGTTATTTACAAGGGACTGCATGGTATAGAAGACTGGTGGGAGAAGTATGGTGTTATTTACATGGGACTGCATGGTATAGAAGACTAGAGGGAGAGGAGTGATGCTATTTACATGGGACTGTATTGTATAGAAGACTGTAAGGAAGAGAGGTTATTTACATGGGACTGTTTCATATAGGAAACTGGTGGGAGAGGACTGGTGTTATTTACATTTGACTGCATGGTATAGAAGACTAGAATTAGAGGACAGGCATTATAATTTATGGGGGCACTACAGAGAATATTAGAACTCTAGGGGGTATTGCAGGAGGAATTATAATTACAGGGGGCAGTGTTGTTGGGCATTAGGAGTGCCTTAAAGATTGGCCTTATTTCTAATAGGGGTGCCCTATAGGAGGACCTTATTAGTACTGAGGGCACTAGGGAGCGTTATTACCACTGGGGGTACTATGAGGAGGGGGGACTTCCACCTAGCAGTGAGCCTGGTGAAGTCACTGACACTAATGGACGGGTTTTAGCGCCGCCCTAGCCTGTAAAGCCGCCCATCAGTGCCAGTGATGTCTCCGCTTAGCAGTGAAAAAATGTAAACGAAACAGCCCATGCCCTTCACTTTACAGCGCAGGCCAAGGGAGAGCAATAGGAGTATGAAATGTTAGAGGGGCTGAGTAGGGGGAGAAAGGGTACATTCTCTGCACAGGGGCCCTCTGTTGTCTGTGTCCGCGTCTAGGGTGGACACTAGCTGCTCCCCATAGACTGCACATATAGGCAGCAGATGCTGCTTCCTAACTCTCTCACACTCTCCCAGAATCACTCAGAAGCCTCCCTCTGATTGTTTTTCTCTAAAATTTCTTCCTCCTGCTCCCAATCCTCTCTACATAGACCTCTATGAGATGTAACTGGATCTTTCAGTGAGCACGCAGTCCATCGTTGTCCCACAAGACAGATTTCTCATACATTTCAGATAGAATGTTAGTTTAGAAAAGGGAAGTGAAAGACAATAAGAACAAGGCATTTTTCTCTCAGATTTACTTCAAGTAGAGATTAGCAAATCAGTTCTAAATTAATTGGATTTATTACAAATTTCACATATATTTACCTGCAAAATACAGCACTAGGTACCATTTACTGTTAAAGTTGGGTGGAAAAACAACAGGAAGGAAGAAGATGGATGATCGCTAGTTCTTGGGAGGGGTATTGTCATGATTGGCTCAGGGGCTGACACACATCCTGATCTGGCAGGTCTTGCTGATGAGAGCGTAATAGAACGCCATTCTCTATTTCACTTGTGCCCTGAAAGCATGTGATGCGGCTGTGTCCGCCAAAAAGCAGTTGCAGAGCAGACACGAGCCAGCAATCAAGCGGTACTAGGAACAAATTATAGGAAGAGAACAGGGAGATATAAATGGGTAGATTTTAAAGTTTTATTAGGGAAAGCTTAGCATAGAGGGTTGTTTCATAGTGTTGTGTGTAGTATAATAGTTCATATAAGTTCTATCCTGTCACAAACTATTTTTTTTTCTGTATATGGACAGCCAGTCAGCCTTTTTTTTTTAAGTGAACACTAAAAAGCTCAGGTTTCTACAGTTACGCATAATTGCACAGGATCTGTTTTTTACAGGATCCAGTAAAAAAACGGATCCTGTTGCATCAGTTGTCATCCGTTTGAGCCATTTCCTTCTGAGATCCGTTTCTTTTAGACGGAAACAAAAGTACTGCATGCAGGACTTTTTTCCCTGTCTAAAAAACGCATCTCAGACAGAAATGGCTCAAACGGATGCGACAGGATCCGTTTATTTATTTATTTTTTTTACAAGATCCTGTTTTTTCTTTCTTTCTCTTCTTCTGATGGATCAGAAGATAGGAAAGCTAAACGGTGATGTGAATGCACCAACAAGATATACAAAATCTTAGTCCTAGGAGACCTCAGAATATTATATACCAATTTTTAGACCAATTAGAGCACTTTTGATTTGGGTACGACCATGAAGAATTCTATGAATCAGACACAAAACGAATTTTAAGAAGACTGAATAATATCTAATCACAAGGTTTCTTATATTCACTTATACTATTGATTTATGCAAAGTTTATGAAAGTACAGTGACAATTTAATTAGAACTGCAGATAATCTCATGTCCGTGGTTGATGTCAAACACTTTTGAGCTTCAGTTCTCAGGGGAAAGGGATGGATTGGATACACCAAATTTAATTTTTCTGATTGATTCTTACTATTGCATCCTAAGATAAGTGGTGCCATTTAAACATCTAGTCCACTGAAGAAAATAAAAAAAGTTATATGTTTAAAGGGAACCTGTCAGCTCCAAAAAACCCCTGAACTAGAGTAAGAGATGTATAGCGTAAGTGATGCTGAATCCGAACATGTAAGTTTTATCTTCATACTCACTTCCATTCCGACGCTGTGCTCCCACAAACCTGCAGTAAAATGCACTCACTGGACTCTTCTTTGAGTCCTCTCCATTATGTGAGTGAGCACTGGAGTCCACTGAGTGCATTTTACTGCAGGTTTGTGGGAGCACAACATCAGAATGCAAGTGAGTATGAAGATAAAACTTACATAACCGGACTCGACGTCACTTACACTATACACCGCTTACTCTAGTTTGGAGGGTGTTTCAGAGCTGACAGGTTCCCTTTAAGCCTTTCCAAAGAAAAAAAGGCAAAATTCTAAAAATGATTTATAAATACAGTATGTTGCTGGGGAAAAAAATAATTTGTTAAAATTTGTTAAAAACCATGTAATTTGTTAAAAAACAACAACCTAGAACAGTATTTGTATAGACTAGAGCATTTGGTACGGCAAAGGATAAGTGTGCAGTAACCATCCTAGGCTATTAGATGTATTGAATGTGCAGCTGCGGTTTTGTGGCCACCATTACAGCTTACAACAGTAATCAGCGCACAACACAGATGCCCAGTGTGGAAATGACAGTAGAAAATACTGCACACGGTACATCTGTTTCCTCTTCTACTCTGTTTATGTTGATTCTGTGCCCTAAATGTCATATTATGCACACAAGAGATGCAAAGTGATTGGAACGAAAATTACCTGAACAGATGGAGTATAGCCGTAACATGCATTGCAGCCATTGTAATTAAGAAATAGGATATCCCCATAGTAGATGACAAACAAAGAAGAAAAAATGTCAAAGAAAACACGGAGGTACAAGAAAACTAAACAGGTCTTCAAGGAGTGTTTCAGGCTTAGAAATGTATAGTTGCTTTCTACGGAGAAAAAAGGCCCAACCCGTGTTCATAGATTGTGTTTGGTATTGCAGCTTAGTCGCATTTACTTCAAAGGAGCTGAGCTGCAGTACTGGACACAACCTGTGGATAGGTATGGAGTTGTCTTTAGACATCCTCAGGAATCGCATCAAAAGTCGCTAATGCTCCTGCACATGACCATATCCATTTTGCAGTATGCAAATCACAGATCCGCAAAATACACGTGTTGTATGCGTCCCTATTGTTACATAGTTACATAGTTGTCAAGGTTGGAAAAAGACAAAAGTCCATCAAGTCCAACCTGTAATCCTGCTATATAGATCCCTGGATCAATGTTTATCTTCCTTTTAAAAAGGGGTTGGGCCAAGGGAAAGGCTTAGTAGAACAAGATTTCTATACCTTGTCATAAGCCTCAGTGATATTTTGAATAAAAAAATAATCTAAACCCTTTTTGAAGCCATCTACTGTATTTGCTGTGACCAGTTCCTGCAGCAGGCTCTTCCAGAGATTCACAGACCTTACTGTAAAGAATGTTAGTCGTCTCTTATGACCAAATCTTTTTTTCTCTAGTCGTAGGGAGTGGCCTCTTGTTTTTAGAGGCGGTTTAACACAGAATAGCTTCCCTTGATATTTTTTGTATGGTCTATAGGTTAATCATGTCCTCCCTTAGATGTCTTTTTTCAAGGCTAAACAAATGCAGTTCATTTAATCTTTGCTCATAACTAAGATCTTCCAGGCCCTTTATCAGTTTAGTGGCTCTCCTCTGTACTATTTCTAACTCCAGGGCATCCTTTTTATGGACTGGTGTCCAGAACTGAACTGCGTATTCCAGTTGAGGCTGCACCAATGCTTTTTATAGTGGTAATATTACATCCCTGTCCCACGAGTCCATACCTCTTTTAATACAAAACAAAATTCTGTTGACCTTAGAGGCAGCTGACTGGCACTGCATGCTGTTATTTAGTCTATGATCTACTAATACACCCAGATCCTTCTCAAGAAGTGATTCTCCCAGTTTTACTCCCCCTAGGACATATCTGTGTCTATTCTTGTTCTCAAAACGGCATGGCCACATGGATGAGGCATTTTTTGCGGCTGCATAGAAATGAATGGCTCTGCATGTGGTCTTCAAAAAATACCGATCAGATGTGGACCGGAAAATACAGTTGTGTGCATGAGGCCTTATTTTCGGCGCCATTCTCAGATTCTCAGGTGTCTAGTTTGTTTTCTAATGTGCACTTTAACTAGATAAGATCATTTTGAAGGGTTTTTTGTATAGTAGTGGTGGTGGAGTAGATTGATTCTAATAAGGTCAATCAAACCCATGTGATATGCATTCTCTGGTGCTTTCAGCTACTCATTGGGAAACATTTATCAAAACTAGTAGGGCAGATAGTAAGATTCCAACTCTCATTTCTGAAAACTTTTTGAAAATTAAAGCAGAATCCTGATTGGTTGCCTTAAACAACTGCTTCATTTTTTTGATTTGTGCTGGACATGATCATCAGAGTGGGTGAATACAGGCCATTTTTCAAAAATATAATAAGGTTATGTTCATACGGGTATGTCCAAGGCTGAACTTCAGATTTCTGTTAAAGTTTGCTATTCTACATGCTATGAATATGCACAAGTAGGGATACCCACCTGCGGATTTCACATGAAGAAATGACATGAGGCGTTCTTCCCTATGACAATGAATTTAAATTCACACAAGGGGAAAAAATGCCATATGGATGAGCATGAAATGAGCATTTTCTACACAAATTTCAGACACAAAATATGATGTCAAAATGGAAACAAAACTCCATGTTAACATATCTTAAATTACATCAGTGCTCCTTAATTCTTTATTTCTCTTATTCTTATCGTATTTTTCGCCTTATAAGAGGTGGTAATCAAAAGTAAAAAAAAATATTTTTCATCAGACCCCCAATGTTATTTAGACCTTACCTCAAACCCCCAATGTTAATAAGACCTCCAATCAGACCTCTGCTCAGACCCCCAATGTTAGTAAGACCTCCAATCAGACCTCTGCTCAGACCCCCAATGTTAATAAGACCTCTAATCAGACCTCAGAGGTATTAATCAAAAGTAAAAAAAAATATTTTTCATCAGACCCCCAATCTTATTCAGACCTTACCTCAGATTCCCAATGTTAATAAGACCTCCAATCAGACCTCTGCTCAGACCCCCAATGTTAATAGGACCTTCAATCAGACCTCAGAGGTGGTAATTAGAGATAAGCGAATCGAATCCCACAAAGTGGAATTCGATCCGAATTTCAGGATAAATTCGATTCGCCTAGAAGCCGAATTTCCTTGTGCTTTGTGTCAGTGAATCGATTTATCCTGAAATAGTGTAAAAAACAAAAAAATTCAAACTTACCTCCTCCATTTGCTAGCGACGGGCATCTTGATTGAAGATCTCGAGCGAAATCCCGTGCCAGCGTGATGACGTAATCTCGCGCCGCGCAAGATTTTGCTCCAGATCTTCAAGCAAGATGGCAGCGGCCGGCCCGTCACGAGCAAATGGAGGAGGTAAGTTTGATTTAATGTATTTTTTAATGTTTATTTTACACTGTTTTTACACTCAGATGCCGCAATCATGCATGAACGCGGCATCTGAGGGGTACAATGATGGGGGCGGCGCTTTGACCTTACGTTAGATCCCCAATGTTAATAAGACCTCCAATCAAACCTCTGCTCAGACCCCCAATGTTAATAAGACCCCCAATCATATCTCAGATCAGACCCCCACTGTGAATCAGACCTCAGATTAGACTCACAGTGAGAATATAACCCCCAATCAGACCTCAGATCAGAGCTCCAATGTGAATGACCCCCAATCAGACCTCAGATCAGACCCCAATGTGCATGATCCCTCTTCATACCTCAGATCAGGCACCAATGTGCATAGGACCCCAATTAAGATCTCAACTCAGACCCCTATATTAAACCATGTGCAAAGGGTGCCAAATGAAACATACAAACTCTTTGATGCCTCAGTCAAGAAGGATTCCTCTGTCACACCATTGCCCCCCTTACCACCACAACATGGAGACCCAAAGTGTTTTCATGGCTGTCAGGAGTCTAAAAATGGCCATCAGGTCTGCCATCATGCTACATCTGTAAGACCCTACTCAAAATAATGCAGTGTAATACATAAGAGATCAGGATTAGTGGGATTAAACAAAATAGCTTTTCCTTCCAAAAGTCTTCCAGTTCTGTGAGACTCCGGGTCTACTCCTCTCTCTATCCACAGATTTTCAATTATATTCAGATAGGGGGACTGTGAGGACCATAGTAAAACCTTCAGCTTTTTGGGGTAGTTTTAGGTTGCCATTTCCTCAGTTTGAAATGTAATTAAGATACGGCAGTTAACAGGAACAGTGAAGGTCAAGAGAAGGAAGAAGAGAAGACCAAGAAGAATTTCAGAGACAGCTGCTTGTAGGATTGCTAGAAAGGCAAATCAGAACCCCTGCTTGACTGCAAAAGACCTTCAGGAAGATTTAGCACACTGTGGTGTTGCGGTACATTGTTCTACTGTTCAGTGACACCTGCACAAATATGGCCTTCATAGAAGAGTGATCAGAAGAAGACCTCTCCTGTATCCTCATCACAAAATTCAGCATCAGAAGTTTGCAAAAGAACATCTAAACGAACCTGATGCATTTTGGAAAGAAGTCCTGTGGACCGATAAGGTTAAAATAGAACTTTGGCCACAATGAGCTAAGGGCACAGAATTTCATGAAAAGAAACACCTCTCCAACCATTAAGCATAGGGTCGATCAGTCATTCTTTGGGGTTGTGTTTCAGCCAGTGGCACAGGGAACATTTAATGGGGAGAGTGAATTTAATTAAATTCCAGCAAATTCTAGAAGTAAGCATAACATCAATTGTAAAAAAGCTGAAGTTGAAAAGAGGATGGCTTCTACAAATAGATAATGATCCTAAACACACCTCAAAATCCACAATACACTACCTCAAAAGGTTCAGGTTAATTGGGATAAGTCAGTGTTGCTTCCAATAGATCCTCTGTTGTCTTCCTTTTTGGATATGATTGCTCCTTTACAGACGGCTGATACGTTTAAATATTTGGGAATACAAATGTCCTTAAATCCCCAAGAATACATTTCTAGGAATCTCCTACCTTTGATAGAAAAAAGTGCTAAGAAAATAACGTGCTGGTGTAAGCTGACGCTTTCTATTATTGGAAGAGCTAATTTAGTGAAGGTGGTTTTAATGCCACAATTTCTGTATGTGCTACATAATAGTCCTGTATGGATACCCCTTAGATACTTCTATAAAATTCAGGGACTGTATAGATCACTGATATGGAATAAAAATCCTCCAAGGATAAGGCTGGAAACCTTACAGAGAGATAAAGATAATGGTGGACTTGCAATTCCTAATCCGTGGTTATACTTTTTGGCAGCACAGGCTCAACAATGTCAAGCGTGGGGGACGACAGGTGTCTTAGGATCTATGGGAAGGTTATGTTCCTACCTAACGGGAGGGAAGCCCCCAGAATACATTATGGAGCTGGGATCAGTAATACGCCCACCTGAAAACATACCAACTATCATGTTAATATGTAAGGTTTGGCAAAAAATAAAAGAAATAACCAAACTAACAGGTTCTACCGCATTGACACCATTGTGGGGAAACCCTAACTTAATTGAATTGAAACATTTATCAGAATTTGGTTCTTAGGAAAGAAAGGGAGTTCACTGGGTGTCGCAACTTTACAGTAATAGTGTATTTAAAAGCTTCGAACAATTGAGAACGAAGTTTGATATACCGCACTCCCTTTTCTATCAATATTTACAACTTAGGCATGCCTTAACAGCACAGAGCAAAAAATGTGATCTATCGGTACAAGCCTCATTGATAGCAGAACAAATACGTAAAGGGGGAGGGATGAAAGGTACTATTTCGAGGTTTTATAAACTGTTACTGTCATTTAACCAGGACCAATACCCACTGTTAATTCAAGAAAAATGGTCTCGGGATGTTGGTCCCCTGTCAGACGAACAATGGTCAGAAATACTGGAAATGGGTCCATCCCTATCACTATGTGAAACACACAGGCTCTCTCAATTATATTTACTTTATAGAGTTTACAGGACTCCCTCCTTCTTACATAAAGTACTGTAGGAATAAGGGATACTTCCAACTGCCCTAAATGTGGGCTACCAGATGCGCATTTGATGCACATGTTCTGGGAATGTACAGCACTTGGTCCATTCTGGAGTGAGGTACTTAACTTAATTTACAATGTGTATAAGATCAGGCTTCAAACAGATCCCAAAATTTGTTTATTGGGAATGTTACAAGACGATGTTACAGAAGGCACCACCTTAGGCATAAACAGAATACTCTATCAGGCTAGAAAACTAAATATTGGATCACTACAATTGTGCCAACTAAAGAGGAACTTATAGCGCGTATGAACACTGTAACTGGGTTAGAGAGAGGCATATATTATAAAAGGAATACGCTCAAAAAGTTCGACTCCATATGGAGCTCTTGGATGGAGACGCTGGGTCTACCATCTGGACGCCTATTAGTGTTACACATGAGGAGTAACATGCTAGCTTCTTAGTACTGCTGTTGCGTGCAAATTAGGTGTACAAGTCCATTCCATTGTGAGTTCGGGGCTTGGGGGAAGTTTTATTATGTATGTCACAATGAGGCTTGGGGGGGCGGGCGGGGTGTTGGGTTTTGTCCAATTTGTACAATTCATACTTTATGTTCTCCTTTTTCGCATGGAAACATGTAATATGTGTCATTTTTGGAAAATTGTGACTTATTTGTTTTTTTTTGTTTAAACAATTGAAAATGAAAAACTAATAAAAAATATCTGATTCAAAAGGTTCAGGTTGAAGGCCCTCACAGTCCCTTGATCTGAACAACACTAAAAATCTGTGGATAGACCACAAAAGAGCAATGCATGCAAGACAGCACCAGAATTTAACAGAACTGAAAGACTTTTGCAAGGAATGAATGAAAATTCCTCAAACAAGAATTGAATGACTCTTGGCTGACTACAAAAATCATTTACAAGCTGTGATACTTGCCAAAGGGGGTGCTTCTAGGTACTAACCATGCAGGGTGTCCAAAGTTTTGCTTTAGGCCTTTTTCCTTTTTTTTTTAAATTTTGAAAAAATAAAAAATGAAAACAAAAAATATTTTTTGCTTAAAATACAAAAGGAATGTGTCATCTTTAACTTTATACTTTTTGGAAATGATTTCATATTCAACTTGCTTAAAGAGGTATTCCCATCACAGACAATGGAGGCATATCGCTAGGATATTCCCCCATTGTCTGATAGGTGCGGGTCTCAGAGCTGGGAGAGTTGTGGCTGGAGGACCGCGGGTTTCCCAGGGTCCAACCACCACCAAGCGCTGCTCCCCACTGCTCCCATACAAGTGAATGGGAGCGCACTGCTCATGGACGGCCCCCGCTCCCATTCATTTCTATGGGACCAACAGAAATAGCCGAGCTAGTGCTCGGCTATTTTCAGCAGCCCCATAGAAATTAATGTTTGGGGGCGGCTGTGTATGCGCAGTGCGCCCTCCACTACTTTCCCCGCTCCGTTCTCCGTGCAGGTGCAGGTCACAGAGATAGGACCCGCACCTATCAGATAATTGGGGCATATCCTAGCAATATGCCCCCATTGTCTATGATGGAAAAACCCCTTTAACTATTCACATTAACAGTCATTATGACCTGAGGTACCCATACTGTGTGTGTATCTGTATAAATACCTAAAAAAATAGATAATAGATAATCTATCAGAACAAGCATGGTAGGACACAACAGACATATTTACTTGGATATGTACGTTGCTGTTTATTTTAAGGCTCAGCAGATGACACACTAAGTGTAACAGGAGCTGACCAAATTTAGTAACCCCAAGACTTGGTAACCCAAGGACTTTAGTAACCCAAAATTTGTGACCTTGATCCCCCCTCCCACTTAATTAAACCACAAGGGCAGGTTTAATAAATAGAAAATATATCTTTTCTAATTTTCTGTTGTCTAAACCTGGGGTATGTCTTATAGTCCAAAAATCTGATAATCAGTGTCTACCGGATAGGTCATCGATATCAGATCCGCGGGGGTCTGACTCTTGTCACTCCTGCCAATCAGCTGTTTGGAGGGGCTGTGATGCTCATGCAAATGCTCTGCCATCTTCAATGTTTACCTTCACGTTGCTTACATTTTACCGATGGTGCTGTATAATTACACCTTCCTGTCTCCTTCTAGTGAATGGGACGAAGAGATGTAATTATTTTACACCGCCCCAACCACCTAGACAGCATGCAACACCAGTGCTGCAGCCTCTTCAAACAGCTGATTGTCAGCCGATTTGATATTGATGACCTATCAAAAGCATGACACCAGAATACCCCTTCAAGGAGTTAATAACAATTTTTAAGACATTGAATTTTATATGAAAAATTTTCTTAATTTACACTTTCATCCCTCCGTGACACAGTACAAACATACCGTAGATCCACACTATAATAATAATATATCACTGCTCTTGTACTTCCTCCTACACATGTCCCATTTGCTTTCCTCTGGTAGATTTGTAATCCTTTGCCTGAATTCTCTGCTCAGAATCACATTTGAAAAAAAATATAATCTCAGTAAATCTGAGTAGAACAATTTTCATCCTTTAATCTGAGTTAAATCTGCTATCTAGGAAAGCCAAGCCAAGCCATGAATGACAGATCGGAATAAGTCTTTAATCTGTGATACATTCCCCACATGCTAAACTATTTCTGCTCTCCCCAGTAGTAATGTTTGTGTGATAATGCTCAGATAATATATGCATTTCCCCTGCTGTCACTGTTCGTAGATATTAGTATTTTTCCAACATTAAAAATTTGGTATAACAGGCGTTTTGACACTACATTGATGGGTTTCAAAAGTTTTATACTTGATCTTGCCTGCCCTGACCTCAGACTTGTTTCATAGATTTGCATGAACTCTGCCTGCCCTGACCTTGGCCTGTTACTGACTATGAGTTTACCTGATCCCTCAGTTATCTGTACTGATGTTTTGAAGATAAAGACAGATAGCTGGATAGATAGATTTTTTTTTAAATCTTCTAGACCTTTGGCATAACTGCTACATGTCTCACTCCACTTCCTCCACTTACTCCTACTTATCTGTACATAATCGGTTATGTGGGTTCATTCTCAAGCTAGTGGGCATTTAATTGGAGTAGTATCAGTGTGCAGGGTGCCCCGAAGAGGAGATAATAGGATGGGAGTGATAATAGCAAGAATGGTGGTTTCAATTGCACACTCTTGATGCTTGATGCTCTTGATGGTGATGAATTGTAAGGTTGAAGGTGGGGTTCCCTGCAGTGGAGACAATGAGGAGGTTATTTTGCTGTAGAATAGTTCTTTACTTGCAGACTAATTTTAAGCACCTCAGTTACAGTTCTCAGCATGCATGGACTGGCAGTTCTCACACAGCCTTGCAATTTCACAGATCTCACAGGAAATGGTTAGTAGGTCAAGATGTTTCTTTAAAGTAATTTGCCTCACACTTCACTTCTCTAGCTTGCATGAGCATCCAGAAATAGGGGTGCAACACTTCACATGAGGCAACCACAGGGCAGACCTCAATGTTCTCCATGTTTTGGACATGACACCAGATTCACAGTTATAATTTCCAAAATGTTCTCAGCAGGATGTGGTATTCTTCTTATAACTGTATTACAGACTGCTTTCTAATGTAACGTAAGATTTAAATCTCCTGAACAACTTTGCTATAGAGCCTAAAAAGTATTTTCAGACAGTTTATATCCACAGAGATTCTACACACACACCTTCCTCTGAACACTGGAATGCCTTTCAAATATATATGTTGCTCTTTTCTCTTTGCTTCTCTAGCTGGTCCTATCCAGGGCTGTGTTCTGCTGCATCTGCTCTCATCATCGTCTCCTAACACTGAATTTTTTTTTGTGTTTTCTTTTGCATTTTGTTGTCAAGGTGGGTGGGAGTCAGCCCTGGAAGGTAAGTTCTATCAGGTCAGGGTTGCAGAGATGCAGCATAAGGGCCAAGCTTTGGGTTTTTCAAAGCTTCATTTGGTGGGATACTCTTCCTTTGGAGCTGTTGGTTATTATCTTAATTTGATATGTTGCTCCCTTTATAATTGGAAAAAATAATAATTTTCACCAACTCAGCCACAACAGAAGAACCCACTATTGCGGAATGAAAATGTGTGTGAAGGAGGTCTTAGAGCAACAAATATGCGATGATAGGAGATTTGAACGAGGGTAGATCATTTTTCACAGCATTGTAAGATAAGCAATAATTTCTGGCATATTGTACCTCAGTTTTGCAATACAGTACATTTGTAAATCATAATTGCTAACTTTTCAGAGTAAGCTCAAGGGAGAATAGATAGTGTGGCATGCAAAGCAGACATGGACATGCCCCTTTTTGCAAAGCCACTCCTTTAGGGTGCACACGCACGACTGTTTTTTTTTTTTTTTTGCAGACCCATTGTAACAATGCCTATTCTTGTCTACAAAATGGACAAGAATAGGACGTGTTCTATCTATGGGGCTGTGGAATGGACATACATACAGTCATGGCTGAAAGTGTTGGCACCCATTAAATTTTTCCAAAAAAAGAAGTATTTTTCCCAGAAAATTATTGCAATTACACATGTTTTGTTATACATGTTTTTGTCCTTTGTGTGTACAAAAACAGAGGAAAAAAGGGCAACTTGGACATAATTTCACAAAAAACTCAAAAAATGGGCCGGACAAAATTGTTGGCACCTCTTCAAAAGTGTGGGTAAACAACTTTGTTTCAAACATGTGATGCTCATTCAAAATCACCTGTGGCAAGTAACAGGTGTGGGCAATACAAAAATCACACCTGAAACCAGATAAAAACGGGAGAAGTTGACTAAATGTTTTGCATTGTGTGTCTGTGTGTGCCACACTAAATATGGAGAACAGAGAGAGGAGAAGAGAACTGTCTGCGGACTTGAGAACCAAAATTGTGGAAAAATATCATGTCAACATTTGAATGGCAGGAGACCCTACTGCTAAAAAAGGAACATAAAAAAGCTAGACTACAGTTTGCCAAAATGTACATGAGTAAGTCAAAATCCTTCCGGGAAAATGTCTTGTGTAGAGTTGAGACCAAGATAGAGGTTTTTGATAAAGCACATCATTCTTACACAGTACCTACAGTCAAATATGGTGGATGGTCAACGATGTCTTCGGGCTGTTTTGTTGCCTCTGGCACTGGGTGCCTTGACTGTGCGCAAGGCATCATGAAATCTGAAGATTACTAAAGGATTCTGGGTTGCAATGTAGGGCCCAGTGTCAGAAAAATGGGTTTGTGGCCTAGGTCGTGGGTCTTCCAGTAGGAGAATGACCCCAAAATACTTCAAGAAACACCTAGAAGTGGATGGGAACAAAGCGCTGGGGAGTTCTGAAGTGGCCAGCAATGAGTCCAGCAATCTAAATCCCATTGAAGTCTTGTGGAGAGATCTTAAAATTGCTGTTGGGAGAAGGCACCCTTCAAATATGAGAGACCTGAGAGACCTGAAGAGTGATCCAAAATTCCAGCTGAGAGGTGTAAGAAACTTGTTGATGGTTATGGGAAGTGATCGATTTCAGTTATTTGTTCCAAAGGGTGTGCATCAGAAAAATTAAGTTGGGGATGCCAGTAAATTTGTCCGGCCCGTTTTTTGGAGTTTTGCTTGAAATTATATAATTTTTGGCTTTTTTTTCTCTGTTTTTTTGTGTTGTTTCAATACACACACAGGAAATAAACATGTGTATAACAAAGCATGTGTGATTGCAATAATTTTCTGGGAGAAATACTGCATTTTCTGGAAAAATTTCAAGGGTGCCAACACAATGAGTGTATGGGGATAGCACACTGTATTGAAATGATTGGGTCCACAACTAATCTGAAAAACATGTGGATTGGATGTGTAAAAAAAAAAAAATGGTCATGGGGTCTTAATATGTAGCCAAGCCACCTTTCAAGATGTTTCATGCCTCTCAGAGCATGTATGGGTGTGTGTGGGGGGGGGGGGGGGGCGGCTGCAGGTTTGCAGAGCCATATACAGTTAATGCTCATGGAGGGCTGTTTTCTGGGAGATTTGCTTTTTTTTTCCAGGAGTCTGGGAGATCTCCCTTTTTTCTTGGCTGCCACCTGTAGACTACTATAAGTTGGTCTTGATCTATAGCTGATACAGTAGGTACTGTACATTTAACACTCTACCTGTCACGCGAGGTCGGCGTCGCGCTCCCTCTGCACGACGTCACCAGACCTCTCCGCCCCCCTAGAGACGAGCAATAGGGAATTGAAGTGCTGGTCTTGTCAGCCAGCACTTCATGTGTTAATTCTCTGTTTGGGTTTAGCCATGTGGTGCTGATCACACCACATGGCTACTTTACATATTGTTTTGACAGCTTGCTCCGCCTCAGGTCATGTGATGCTGGCCACATCACATGATCCTGGGCGGGCTATTTAAAGATGGCAACTGCCTCACTCAGATGCCTGTGATTAGCGTTACTACTTTGATCAGTGCTTGTGCGACCTAGTGTTTGATTGCTGTTTGACCCTGACCCTGACCTTGGACTTGGACTTCGACCTCTCTTTGCTTCACCCCTGGTACTGACGTTATCTCCTGTGTATGACCCGGCTTGCTGACTATTCTGATATTGTGTTTGTTTCGTCTGTGTTTGTCTCTCCAATTGTTCCCTGTTCCTCCCTGTGCACTTATACAGAGCAGGGACCGTCACCGTGGTTGTCCGCGGCCGCCTAGGGCCGACTGAGGCAAGCAGGCAGGGAGAGAACGGGGGGGTATTCAGTACAGGGCGCACCTTCCCTTGTCTCCCCCGTGACAGAATCACAGGCCATACTAAATGGAGCCATTGCGAATTCTCACGGATCATATAAGTGACATGGCTCAGATCATCCAGGATCTGGCCGAGAGAATCCAACACCAGGAGCAGCTGCAAACTGTACCCGCAGCCGCTCCCTCCATTATTGAACCCTATATAAGATTGCCCGATCGGTTTGTGGGTAACCGAAAGACTTTCCGTTCTTTCCAGGAAAGTTGCAAATTATATTTTCGTTTACGCCCACACTCCTCGGGTTCTGAGCAGCAGCGGGTAGGAATAATTATTTCCTTGCTGCAAGGGGATCCGCAGGAGTGGGCTTTCTCATTGCCATCTGACTCCCCATGTCTGTTGTCTGTGGAGGCCTTTTTCCAGGCCTTAGGTCTTTTGTATGAAGAACCAGACTGGGCCACTGTAGCAGAAACTCAGCTCAGGAACATTCAGCAGGGAAACCGCCCTGTAGAGGATTACTGTGCAGAGTTCAGGAAGTGGTGTGTCTCCTCTGGTGGAATGACCCAGCTTTGAGAAGCCAGTTTAGGGTGGGGCTGTCAGACCAACTCAAGGATCTTCTGGTTAGTTATCCTACTCCTGACTCCCTAGAGACGACCATGACTTTAGTTATTAAGCTGGATCGACGGGTGAGAGAAAGACAGAGGGAACGATTAAATACTCCTCAAGCTGTCGTCCTGCCTGAGTTTCCTCCTCTGAGTCCACCTCCTGCCAAGGTCCCGGAGTCCATGCAGTTAGGAGGTATCCTGAGAAACCAAAGACGTTTAAAGGGAGCCTGCTTCTACTGCGGTGAGGTGAACCACTGGCTCCAGCAGTGTCCAAAACTTCCGCCCTCTAGGAGATCTCCGGTGGGAGGTAAGGTAACCCCAGCAGTGGTAAGGAGAAAGATTTTAGTACCCATCTCCATTGCATATGATCAATTCAGGGGTTCTGGAAAGGCTTTTGTTGACTCTGGTTCTGCTGCAAATTTTATTAATTTGATTTTGTACAGTCTGTGGGTTTACCGATGGTCCCTTTAAGGGAGGGTATTCAAATTATCGCCCTCGGACTCCACTCCCCTAAATAATGGGAGGATCGAGTTCTGTACTCCTAGTGTGACCCTGACGGTGGGGATTTCGCATTCCGAAAAATGTGTTTTTTGGGTTTTAAAAAATTTACCTGCTGATCTAGTTCTTGGTTTACCTTGGTTGCAGGACCACAATCCTGTAATCAATTGGTCAACAGGTGAATTAGAAAAATGGGGGCTGAATTGTGACAAGTGTTGCAAATCTGTATTGCAGTTGGGAGGTACTACTGAGTCTCTTTTCTTACCTGAGTACATCAAGGATTTTTCGGACGTTTTCTCCATGTCCGAGACTGAGTTCCTCCCTCCTCACCGGCAATATGATTGTGCCATCAATATTATTGAGGGGTCCAGATATCCCAAGGGCCGTATCTATAATCTCTCTACTCCAGAGCGTCAGTCTATGAGGGATTATCTCAAGGAGAGTCTGGCCAAGGGTCACATCCGGCCTTCTGTTTCTCCCATGGGGGCAGGATTTTTCTTTGTCGGGAAAAAGGATGGAGGGTTGAGGCCCTGTATTGATTACAGGGAACTCAATAAAATTACTGTTAAAAACAGGTACCCGCTGCCCCTTATTCCTGATTTGTTGAATCAGGTTCAGGGTGCTTGTTGGTTTACTAAGCTAGATCTGAAGGGGGCGTACAACCTGATCAGAATCCGTGAGGGTGATGAATGGAAAACTGCCTTTAATACCCCGGAGGGTCATTATGAGTACCTAGTAATGCCCTTCGGGTTAAGTAATGCTCCTGCGGTGTTCCAAAATTTTGTCAATGACATTTTTAGACCATTTATTGGAAAATTTGTAATTGTCTATATTGATGACATCTTGATTTTTTCTACAGACTGGGAGAGTCACGTATCCCACACCAGGCAAGTGCTGGAGGTGTTGCGTGAGAACAAGTTGTTTGTCAAAGGGGAGAAGTGTATCTTTGGTGTTCAGGAAGTGACCTTTTTGGGATACATTCTCACCCCTTTTTCCTTCAAAATGGACCCGGGTAAGGTACAGGCCATTGTAGATTGGGTGCGACCTTCCTCTCTGAAGGCGCTCCAGCGATTTCTGGGTTTTACTAATTTCTATCGGAAATTTATCAAAAATTTTTCTGTTATAGCCAAACCCATTACGGATTTGACCCGCAAGGGAGCTGATTTAGTCAACTGGTCCCCTGCAGCTATTGAAGCTTTTGAAAAGCTAAAGCGGTTTTTTGTTGATGCTCCTGTGCTGATCCAGCCTGATCAAAATAAGCCGTTTGTAGTTGAGGTGGATGCATCTGAAGATGGTGTGGGGGCAGTACTGTCCCAGGGGTCTTCCACCTTAACTAATCTCAAGCCATGCGCCTTCTTCTCCCGCAAGTTCTCTCCTGCCGAGAGAAACTATGACATTGGTAATAGGGAGTTACTAGCAATCAAGTGGGCATTTGAGGAATGGCGTCATTTTTTAGAAGGGGCATTACAACCGCATTACGGTCCTCACGGATCATAAGAATTTGATGTTTCTGGAATCTGCTAAGCGATTGAATCCCAGACAGGCGAGGTGGGCTTTGTTCTTTACTCGTTTTGACTTTTGTGTTACCTTCAGACCTGGAAGCAAGAACATTAAGGCCGATGCCTTATCCCGAAGTTTCCAGGCGTATCAGCCTCCTGACGTCCCTCCTGAGCCCATCCTGCCAGCTGACATCATCGTAGCCGCTACCTCATCTGATCTCGCTTCTGAAATCGTGGCAGGACAACATCTTGCTCCCACTGGTACTCCAATGACAAGTTATTTGTGCCAGCTCATTTGCGGTTGCGACTGCTGGGTGAGTGCCATAGCTCTGTTTTATGTGGACATCCTGGTATCAATGCCACCAAGGAGTTGGTCTCTAGGCAGTATTGGTGGTCGTCAATCTCCAGAGATGTTCAGGCTTTTGTAACTGCGTGCAATACTTGTGCCAGGTCCAAGAATCCCAAGACTCGGCCTATGGGTGAGTTGCGTCCATTACCCATACCTGATAGACCTTGGTCACATCTGTCCATGGACTTCATCACGGATTTGCCATGCTCTGAGGGTAAAACCGTGATTCTTGTAGTGGTGGACAGATTCAGCAAGATGTGTCACTTTATTCCTTTGTGTAAATTACCCTCTGCAAAGGTTTTGGCTTCCGTATTTATGGACCACATAGTTAAACTTCACGGTGTTCCTGAGAATATTGTTTCTGACAGGGGGGTGCAGTTTGTGTCTAAATTCTGGAGGGCCTTCTGTAAGAAGATTGATATTTCCTTATCCTTTTCGTCAGCCTTTCATCCAGAGACCAATGGTCAGACTGAACGTCTTAATCAGTCCGTTGAGCAATATCTCAGATGTTATGTTGCTGATAACCAGCATGTGTGGGCCAGATTCCTGTCTCTGGCCGAGTTCGCGATTAATAACCGTGTGAATTCGTCTTCTGGGGTATCGCCGTTTTTCTGCAACATGGGGTTTCATCCGCGCTTTGGCTCCTTTTCTCCAGCTGTTTTGGCGGTCCCAGAGGCCAATGCTCTCTCTCAGGAACTGTGCACAGTTTGGGCACAGGTTCAGTCGAACCTGGAAAGAGCCCAAAGGATTCAAAAAACTAAGGCCGATAAGAGACGTTCTAAGGGTGTGAATTTCAAGGTGGGGGACATGGTATGGTTGTCAACTAAAAATCTACGTATGAAAGTACCATCCTATAAGTTTGCGCCTCGCTTCATTGGTCCATACAGGATCACTAAGGTGATCAATCCGGTATCTTTTGAATTATGTTTACCCGACTCCCTTCGCGTTCATAATGTTTTTCACATGTCTTTGCTGAAGCGTTATGTTGCTCCTATTGGTCAGAGGTACAGCCCTCACCTCCGGTAGAGGTGGAGGGACAAGTGGAGCACGAGGTTGCTAGAGTCATTGATGTGAGGAAGGTCCGGAATTCCTTTCAGTACCTCGTACACTGGAAGGGATTCGGGCCAGAGGACAGATCTTGGGTACCGTTGACCAGGATGCATGCAGACTCGCTCATCCGAAAGTTCCATCTACAGCATCCCGATAAGCCTGCTCCCGCTGGTAAGGGTCCGGTGGCCCCTCGTGAAGGGGGGGGTACTGTCACGCGAGGTCGGCGTCGCGCTCCCTCTGCACGACGTCACCAGACCTCTCCGCCCCCTAGAGACGAGCAATAGGGAATTGAAGTGCTGGTCTTGTCAGCCAGCACTTCATGTGTTAATTCTCTGTTTGGGTTTAGCCATGTGGTGCTGATCACACCACATGGCTACTTTACATATTGTTTTGACAGCTTGCTCCGCCTCAGGTCATGTGATGCTGGCCACATCACATGATCCTGGGCGGGCTATTTAAGATGGCAACTGCCTCACTCAGATGCCTGTGATTAGCGTTACTACTTTGATCAGTGCTTGTGCGACCTAGTGTTTGATTGCTGTTTGACCCTGACCCTGACCTTGGACTTGGACTTCGACCTCTCTTTGCTTCACCCCTGGTATTGACGTTATCTCCTGTGTATGACCCGGCTTGCTGACTATTCTGATATTGTGTTTGTTTCGTCTGTGTTTGTCTCTCCAATTGTTCCCTGTTCCTCCCTGTGCACTTATACAAAGCAGGGACCGTCACCGTGGTTGTCCGCGGCCGCCTAGGGCCGACTGAGGCAAGCAGGCAGGGAGAGAACGGGGGGGTATTCAGTACAGGGCGCACCTTCCCTTGTCTCCCCCGTGACACTACCTCTCATTAACCAGACCCATACACACGTAATCATCCTGGTTCTATAAATTCTCATACGGCATTTAACATCATCAAAAGGATAAACACTGGTGTGGGAAATAACTAGCCAGATGTCCGGAAAAACAGACTGTGTAACGTCTTAATTTTCCTGGGCATACTGCTCATCGTTACACACTGTAACATATTGCAGTCAATAAGGGAATTAAAAAAGGGAGGAAAATACTGACTGAGAAGACAATGTGAACATGATTAGGAAGTGACCTGTAGAATATTAAAATATAAACTGAACATATTCACATTATCATGGTTGCCAACAGTCCTGAATTTTCCGGGACTCTCCCTACTATTTTATGACATTCCAGGGAAATATTTTTAAATTGATCGTTACCAATTTGAAAAATCCAATAGGAAATGGCTGATATTAATTATTCGCTTTCAGCTTCTCCTCTGGAGGCCAGGCTTAGGGCTCATTCACACAAGCGTATTGCCGCGGTTAGAAGTCCGCAACAATGGCACAATGGCATGCGAATGAGCCCTTCCTATGCCTACGATGTTGTAGCAAGCCCCTGAGGAAGCGGTGCAGAGAATGGGAGTGGTAATTGCCCAGATGAGGTGTTGTATCACAGTGTACTCCCTCAGGATATTCCCTGGGGATCAGTGCAGTGGAAATTTGATTCAAAAACTCAGGCCAAATGTAAAAGAATAAAAGGCTCTCTTTACTCAGTGCAAAAAGATAAGTTTTTGTACAAACTACATCCAGCAATAGTTTGTACAAAGTGCAACTTCTGTCCCCAGAGGTATTGTGGCTGGCACCTCACATGTGCTGTCTTGCTGATGATTCTCCCTTGACTTCTGGCTAACAGCTGGGTGCTGGCACTTGTGGCTTTAAGTATCCACTGTGTAAGGCAGGCTTTGAGTTGGTCTAGCCTGGATTTTATCTAGGTGATAGGTGTCTGAACCACAGTCCCTCACCTGCAGCAGGATCTGTTAAGCTGTGGCTTGGTAGTCACTCTGCTCTGCTGACTGTAAACACTGTAGCTTTTCAGGTATCTGATTCTGTACCTTAGGTATTCTTGCACTCTCTCCAGGGAAGTGGTCTCACAGGAAAGTTTAATCAAGACTGGTTCCTAAGAACCTTGGACTAGGAGCAATGGGACGTGCTTCCTTTCTCCACACTAGTTGAGATAATGCCAACCATTGCCAGCCATACCCCATCTGCTGGTGTACAGTGTAAACAGGAAAATTATTAAAAAAAAAACGTTGCATACTAGAACCCGAGGTACAGCATGATGGACAGTATCGACCTATCACAATCAAATTTAATTTGGCAGAATAGATCTGAAAATATATCATACATGAAGCTCTGTTTCTTTGGTCATGTTATGTGCAGTCTGCATGGATGGGTTTTTACACAATGTATTATTAGTATATTATTTGTACTCTTTATGAAGCTCACATTTAAGCAATATCCAGTGCCCTGTATGGCACTATGTTCAAACTAAGGGCGGGTTCTCACCAGCATTAGTCCAGTTATAGTGTTCCGTTATAAGTTATAACAGAATATAGCGGAATTTTAGGATGGAATGCAAAATGGAAGCTTTTAAGAGGTATTTCCTTTTGCTCCATCCTAATATTTATCTATGGCCATATATAGCGTTTTTTTTTTTTTTCATTATATATGACGGAAAAAAAGTCCTGTTAACAGGATATTTTTTTCTGTAATGCCTAACGAAAAAAACTGAACTGTTATATGTGGCCATAGAAATATATTAGGACAGGGCAAGACGGAATGCCTCTTAAAGGGTTCCGTTTTGCATTCTGTCCTAAAATTCTGTTATATAAAACACTATAACGGAATTCCTAATCCTGGTGAGAACCGGCCCTTAGTAGCAATGTATGAACCTCATTTGTGAAAACAAGAACAACAAAAATGGAGTTGTATCATAGAACAACCAATCAGATTTCAGCTTTGAAGTGGTTTTCAGAGACTAATATTGAGGAGCTCTCCTTATATTGTTATTCATTTCAGATCATGGTCATCGACTCAAGGCACCCCCCATCAATCAGCTGTTTAAGAGACCTATTATATGCACCAACTTAAGAGAATAGTGCCGGTAGATGTAATAGAATGCAAATAGCAGACACTAAAAGATATAGGCAACAGTCACATAACAGTCCAACAGTTCAGTTAGCTGGAGTGGCCTCCGCAACAAGGTCAACAACAGTAACTCATAGCAATAAGTTTCACAAAAAGGATGGGGGTACTTTTTTTCAACCCTTTTACACCCTGCTTTCGGACAAGTTTTTAAAAATCTTGGAAAACCCCTTTAATTTTTCAAGAATACTAGAATATTTATGTATATTGTACTATTATCAGATATTATACTATAATACTGGTATTAATAATAGTCCACATGAACTGCTATTGAGACGTCATTAACTAATGTATCAATATATCATGTAATCACACTGTATGTATACAGTCTCTAATTAAATGTGTTATTTAATTATTTCACATTTATCTCAGATAGTCATGTTGTTAATAATGAGGTATTACTTTTTGACAGATGTTGCAAAACTGGATATTTTTCAGCACTCTGCTTTATAATAATATAATCATTATTATGTAGCAGATGGTGCGACTATTGTAATTACAGAGTATAGGAAGTAGCGGAAATAGAGCCTAAAAATACAGTTATTAAATGGTTTTACCATTCCCGTCATCTCTGGCGTAATTATTGTTAAAAAAACAAAAGCTGTTAATCCATAGTGTATGCCCTCAACATGTTCTGTCAGACATGCTAGTATTCCCAGTGGTACTAGCAACATCTGATCAAAAAATTGGATATAAAGGAAACAATGGTTTTATGATAACCATAAAAGCTCCCCTGCACTGGTCACTGGAGTTGAGGTCTGTACTTCACCCATCACTTCCTGGACACTGTAGTGATCTAATGATATTTCTTTGTTATTATAGAAGTACTCTAATATATATATATTTTTTTGCCCATATACTGTAGGCTGTTTATAAAGAATAAAGTAGAGGCTTTTATGTACCCCAGTTTCAGTTGCTGTGCCTAGTAGAGGTTGTCCACTAGTGATGAGCAAATTTCTTGAAACTCATTTAAGTCTGTAGTGAAACGGTCAGAAGATTTGATTTGGGTAAAAATGAATTTGAGTACTTCAACTGGCATGAAAATTTGTGTATGACACCATCCCTCCCTTGTTTTTCTCCCTCTCTCTTTTTTTCTAAGACATTTCTCTTCACCCTCCCTTATCCAAGCTCTTTAATACAAAGACAGCAATAGTAAATAATGTCATGATGACAGTGATATATACCTAAGGGTGTTAACACATGGTTGATGGTTTTAACAAACAACTTGAATAGTAACATACTGCAATTCTAGGCTTTCAAACAGGACCAAAATAACAGCTAAAGTCCAAGCAACAGAGGAAAAATCACTGTTAGAAATTAAGTTGGGAATAATCGCAGTAAAACCTGTTTTTACTTTCACTTTCAGCTGCATTCACAGCACCCCGATTTCTATCAGTGATATCTTCCCCTGTCCTGAACTTATTGCCGTCATTCTGGTATTGTCTGAAAGCTTGGAATGACAGCTTTCAAACAAGACAAGTTGCATGTTTAGCTAGCTGCTACCATTCAAGAGGTAGCAACATCTAAAGCACCCCCCTCCAGTTAGCTACTGTTCCCACTGCTGCAGCTGGACTTTGGCAAAACAGCTAGGTGGTTAAAGGGAACCTGTCACCATGAAGATGTGATGTAAGCTACAGACATCATGTTATAGAGCAGGAGAAGTTGAGCAGATTGACATATAGTTTTATGGGAAAAGATTAAATGAATAAATTATAGGTTTAAGTTAAATTCTTTCTCATTCTGGGCTTTGAAGTCAAGGGGGCGGTCCTATCAGTGACTGACAGCTATCTCTGTATACACAGTGATAGAGATAATGCTGTCAATCACTGATAGGACCACCTCTTGGACTTTAAAACCCAGAATGAGCAGAAATTTAATTGTATAAATTACAAGTTTTACTGAATCTTTTCCTATAAAACCATGTCAATTTGCACAATTCTTCTTGCTCTATAACATGTCAAGTGTCTGCAGCTCAGACACTTGACAGGTTCCCTCCAACATGCTGCCTGCAGATTGCATTTTGTGGTGAAAGAGTCTCTTTAAACAGAACTTGTAACCTCTCCGGACATGTCTGTTTTAGCAACTATTTATTTTATTCACTTATCAAGCGCTGACATATTCCATAGCGCTTTGGACATTATCCTCACTTGCTGTCCCCAGCGGGACTGAAAATCTAAATTCTTTGTCAGTATGGGAAGAAACCAACACAGACATAGGGAGAACATACAAACTCCATTCAGATGTTGTCTTTGGTCAGATTTGAACCTAGAACCCCAGTGATACACGGCACTAGTGCTAAGGCTGGTCCATGGCTAAGGAGTCCGAAACATGTTGGAAGTCCCCTCTGGACCTTCATCAGACCTTTATCTGCTGGCAATTCATTTACGAATAATTACTAAAACAGTCATGCCTGAAGCCCTGTTAAAGTTTGCTGTACAGACTTACTGGAAAATGAAAAAGGATGGTACAGATAGTGTAACAGACTCTTTTGGAGTAAAACGATCTACCAACAGCTTGATTTATAGTATCGCCAATGCAAACAGAAGAGTGTTTACCTATCAGAGGAGAGCAATTGATATCTCCCAATTTGCTGTCCTCAACAAGTTTTATTTCGAGACAAGTCTAGGGACATTTATTGTAAGCAATTAGTATTCGCAGACATGGTACTCAAGGGCACCTTCTAATTAAAGGAATACCTCCTTTTGACATAATGATATGTACCTCCTATGGATTAATTAGTAATGCAAACATATGCAACTACAGGACACACACGGCTAATTAGTTCTTTTATGGAAAACACATTGTCATTCCCTTTTTCGTACTCATTTCACGCACAAAATGACTCATGTTGCAGTCCTCCCCGCGTCCATTTTACTAGTTATCACAAAAAGTTCAGAGTATATGTAAATTACTCTTATGCATTGAATTAGGAAATTGCTACTTTATGTTGCAGTTCCCTTCAGTTCAATTCCAGAGGTTGTCCTGACAGTCTTTGTTTCTGCCGCTGCAGCGATGATATCACCAACTACTCCACTTGATCGTTGGAGTTAATTACCAACCTCAGAGGTCACTTGGGGCAGTTGGCCACATCATCAGTGAAGACAAACAAAGCCTAACTACCTCACATGACTGCTGAGGCCAGTGACTGGCAACAGCTGTCACATAAAGTAGTCAGTGCCAGTAACAATGCGCCAGGACCACAGGAGCAGTAGATAAGGAGCAGCAGAGGATTGAGTAAGTGAGTAAGGCGGATTTCTTTTTATTTCAGTGCATTCCTTACTGCATGGAAAATTTTTAAAAACTCTTTTAAAGTGCATTTTCATCCAAAATTTATAATTGACCCATTCTACACAAATTAAAAGTTACATGAACATGCAAACTTTTTAAATTAGATTTGTTTTACCTACAGAGATTTTGTTTTGATTTTTTTTTTATTTGGGGTTACCATTTGTGCAAAAAGGGGAAATCGAAATTGTGCAACACCTTGTGCACCAAAATGTGAAGAAAAGCAGATTCCCGTTGCTAATCCTATACAACCCTCTTAACCACTAAAAGCCCAGGCATGAAAAGGACAATGACAAACACATTGTTTTGTTAATTTCTTGCCTCTCTGCCCTTTAGTAGCTATAACCTTTTTATTTTTTTATTGATTTGACTATCTGAGACCTGGTGTATTATTTATTGGTATCTTTTTTTATTTATTTTTATGCCATTTTGGAATTTTCAGCTTATTATGGTATAGTTTTATCTTTATTCAATTTGTACTGTACACAGTAAAATATAGTATACTAAATAATGACATTTTGTTTTCTGCTGATTTTTTAATTTTTTTTTGTTATATTACATGTTTCAAAATCCCGTTATGGAATTACTATTTTAGACCTTTTTTTCAAATGTATAATGCATTAGCTACTCCTGTGCCCTTACACTAGGCTTACTGAACAGCCCTGGGGTTCTTAGTAGGTTCTCAGGGCTGACTACAGATGGCTACTCTGGTCTCAAGTCAGTTCACTAGGAGTCCTGGTGACCTGATTTTGGCGTGATCCCTTTTATCATGTTGTTGCCATGTATCATGGCTGTTTAACAGCCAGGATGGGAGCTTTCCCTGACCTTAAAGGGTTATCCCATGATTAAAGTAAAAAATGAGAATCAGACATCATAAGTAGAGATGAGCGAGTAGTGTTCGATCGAGCCGGTATTCGATCGAATACTACGCTATTCGGCATACTCGATTTCGATCGAGTATAACGGCGATGGCGCACTTAGAATTCGTTTCCCCTCCCACCTTCCCTGGCGCTCTTTTTCCACCAATCACCATGCAGGGGGGGTATGACAGGCCCGCGGAGCACGCTGGCAGCGCGAAAACGGCGTCTACATGGATTGGCTGGAAAAACCACGTGACCTTGAATATTAAAAACTCAGGTCTTCCTGCTCGTTCGCATATGCTGCGTGAACTTAGTCAGGGACAGAGGCTGGAGAAGGGAGAGATAGGTTTTAGCTGTTGGACAGGCAGGAGCGTGATTAAAAGCCCTTATCAGGGCTACTATAGTGCAGTACAGTGATAGCTTTACTACTATATACACTCTGCAGAGAACGGCTGCTGTATTCAGGGATAGCTGCTGGAGTAGGGACAGAGAGAGGCATTAGTGGTGTATTAGGTATTCTGCTACATACCAAGCTATATTTGGCACTACTGTTCTGCGTTCTTTTTGGCTGCAAAACCCTGTTATATACCTAGTGTGTATATGCACCATCTGATCTTCTGGCAGTATACGGCTGTGTACATTTTTTTTTTTTAAATACAGTTTCTTTGGCTCTAGTGTTCTGGGTTCTGTGTGCCTGCAATACCCTTTTTGTATACCAGGTGTAAATACCCACCGTCTGACCTGTTAGTACAAGGCTGTGTACTCAGACATATTTAAAAAAAAAGTCCTGTTATTTGGCACCTGTATTGTGCGTTCTGCGTGCCTGCAAAACTCTTGTATATACGTGGTGTTAATACACACCGTCTGACTTTGTAGTACACGGCTGTGTACCTAGAAATATTAAAAAAAAGGCCTTTTATTTGGCACCTGTATTGTGCGTTCTGCGTGCCTGGCAAAACTCTTGTAATATACGTGGTGTTAATACACACCGTCTGACCTGGTAGTACACGGCTGTGTACCTAGAAATATTAAAAAAAAAGGCCTTTTATTTGGCACCTGATTGTGCGTGCGTCTTCAACTCTTGTATATCGTGTTAATACACCATGCTGTAGTACACGGCTATGTACTAGAAATATTAAAAAAAA
>ONZH01004618.1:0-37435 GCA_900303285.1 Rhinella marina | reverse complement strand
GAAATGGCAAGTGATCCTTCTGGTGGGGCAGTGACGTCATGCCTATTCAGAGTCTGGCACACATGGCTGACTTCATGCTGGGCTGCTTTTCCCGGGACACACGTGTTGTCCGGATAGTGGAGAACAAACTGTACTGGGTCTTCGCAATCCTGGACCCCGGTATAAAGATAACGTCTCTTCTTTTATTCCGGTAGAGGAGAGGACGAATCGATTGCTGGAATACCAGAGGGAACTCGTGCAGAACATGATGGAGATTTCCCACCCACCATCGCTGGCGGGAGAGATGAGAGGGTCTCCCAGAGTCCCACAACATCAATCAGGCCCACAGCCACCAGGGGAACACTCTCCAAGGTGTGGGACACGTTCATGGCACCCCCTCGTGCAACTTCCATCACTGCGGGGCCCGCTATCAGCAGGAGGGACAAGTATCGGCGGATGTTGCGGGAGTACCTGGCAGACCGTACCCCTGTCCTCCCGATCCCTCGGCGTCCTACACTTACTGGGTCTCCAAGTTGGACACGTGGCTGGAAACTGTCCCTGTACGCCTTGGAGGTGCTTGCCTGCCCTGCCGCCAGCGTGCTATCAGAAAGGGTGTTCAGCGCAGCCGGGGCATTATAACCGATAAGCGCAGCCGCCTGTCAACCGACAGTGCCGACAGGCTGACGCTAATCAAAATGAACAGCAAGTGGATTGACCCGGACTTTGCTTCTCCAACAGTGGAAAGCAGCCAAAAGTGAAGTGCCATCTGTATGAAGTGCCATTTCCTCCTCCACCTCCTCCTCCTCCTCCTTAACCGCCGTAGAATTGCTCCGTAAATAAGAAAAATTTATATATTTATGGCTCACCTCTTGGGCTCCACAAAATTTTAAGAAGTCTCACCTCTTGGGCCTCCACAAAATGTTTATGAGGTCTCACCTCTTGGGCCTCCACAAAATGTTTAAGAGGTCTCACCTCTTGGGCCTCCACAAAATTTGTCCATTAAGAGGTCTCACCTCTTGGGCCTCCACAAAATGTTTAAGAGGTCTCACCTCTTGGGCCTCCACAAAATGTTTAAGAGGTCTCACCTCTTGGGCCTCCACAAAATGTTTAAGAGGTCTCACCTCTTGGGCCTCCACAAAATTTAGGTCCCTTGGGCCCAAATTTAAGAGGTCTCACCTCTTGGGCCTCCACAAAATGTTTAAGAGGTCTCACCTCTTGGGCCTCCACAAAATGTTTAAGAGGTCTCACCTCTGGCCTCCACAAAATGTTAAGAGGTCTCACCTCTTGGGCCTCCACAAAATGTTTAAGAGGTCTCACCTCTTGGGCCTCCACAAAATTTTATCAAGGTCTCACCTCTTGGGCCTCCACAAAATTTTTAAGAGGTCTCACCTCTGGGCCTCCACAAAATGTTAAGAGGTCTCACCTCTTGGGGCCTCCACAAAATGTTTAAAGAGGTCTCACCTCTTGGGCCCCACAAAATGTTTAAGAGGTCTCACCTCTTGGGCCTCCACAAAATGTTTAAGAGGTCTCACCTCTTGGGCCTCCACAAAATGTTTAAGAGGTCTCACCTCTTGGGCCTCCACAAAATTTTATCAAGGTCTCACCTCTTGGGCCTCCACATAATTTTATCAAGGTCTCACCTCTTGGGCCTCACAAAATTTTTAACAGGTCTCACCTCTTGGGCCTCCACAAAATTTTATCAAGGTCTCACCTCTTGGGCCTCCACAAAATTTTTAACAGGTCTCACCTCTTGGGCCTCCACAAAATTTTTAACAGGTCTCACCTCTTGGGCCTCCACATAATTTTATCAAGGTCTCACCTCTTGGGCCTCCACAAAATTTTTAACAGGTCTCACCTCTTAGGCCTCCACAAAATTTTATCAAGGTCTCACCTCTTGGGCCTCCACAAAATTTTATCAAGGTCTCACCTCTTGGGCCTCCACAAAATTTTTAACAGGTCTCACCTCTTGGGCTTCCACAAAATTTTTAACAGGTCTCACCTCTTGGGCCTCCACATAATTTTATCAAGGTCTCACCTCTTGGGCCTCCACAAAATTTTTAACAGGTCTCACCTCTTGGGCCTCCACAAAATTTTATCAAGGTCTCACCTCTTGGGCCTCCACAAAATTTTTAACAGGTCTCACCTCTTGGGCCTCCACAAAATTTTATCAAGGTCTCACCTCTTGGGCCTCCACAAAATTTTATCAAGGTCTCAGCTTTTGGGCTTCAACAAAATTTTTAACAGGTCTCACCTCTTGGGCCTCCACAAAATTTTCCATGAGCCTCTGGCCAGCCCACGGCCTCTTCCTGCCTTTTGCGGTCCTACGCATCCCTCAACATCCCCACTGCTTTACCTGCTAGACATGACACTGGGCCAGGTCGGGTCACTGACATCTCAAGCGCCAACAATTTGGGCATTTTAAGGCTTCTGCATGTGTTTGAGTTGTTTTTACATTTTAAAGAAGACATGTCTGACCACATCTCACACACACACACAATGACAATTAGGGGTGGGGTCTATTTGCTTTCCCCTTTGCCTATGCCATCTGTGGTTGTCATAGGCAACGTGATTTTAAGGGGTGCAGAATTTTATCTTCTTTTTTTGTCTAGTTTGGCTTGGGGTCCATGGCAATGTAGAGGAAAGAAGGTTTCCTTGTATGGTCTCACTTTACAGAGAGGTTACATTGTCTTTGGAGTGTATTGTTGAGAGGCTGTGATAGTGGCGTAATAGTGCGACTTGGGCGCGTTATATGCACCCAGACATGCTTCCCCTGCTGTCCCAGTTGCATTCCAGCATTGTTGGCATCCTTTTCTGAGGTTTCAGGGTGGACTTGGTGACCTCCAAGTGGTCGAATTGAGATTTCCAAGTGGCGAGCATTTTTTTCCTATAGACTTTAATGGGATTCGATATTCGGTCGAATAGTCGAATTTCGCGGTCTATTCGAATCGAATTTCGAACTTTCGAATATTTCACTACTCGCTCATCTCTAGTAATTTATTGAAAAGGAAAAACTAAAATCTTGCATTGATATAAGTATTCAGACCCTTTGCTTGGCATCTTTGGCAGTGATTGCAGCCTCCAGTCTTCTTGGGTATGATGCCACAAGGATTGCACATCTGAATTTGGGGATTTTCTGCCGTTCAGCTCTGCAGATCCTTTCAAGCTCTGTCAGGTTAGATGGGGACCGTTGGTGCACAGCCATTTTCAGGCCTCTCCAGAGATGTTTGATTAGGCTCAAGTCAGGGTTTGTTCTGGGCCACTCAAGGACAATCACAAAATTGTCCCTAAGCCACTCCTGTGTTGTCTTGTGTTGGCTGTTTACTTAGGGTCACTGTCTTGTTGGAAGGTGAACCTTCAATCCAGTCTGAGGTCCAGAGCACCCTGGATCAGGTTTCATTAAAAATATCTCTGTACTTTGCTGCAGTCAGCTTTCCCTCAACCCTGACCAGTATCCTTGTCCCAGCCGCTGAAAAACAACCAACCAACAGATGTTGCCACCACCATGCATCACTGTAGGGATGGTACTGGGCAGGTGATGAGCAGTTTTCCCCAGACATGTGTCAGAGTTCGTACACTCAGTGTGAATTTGGCTGTGTTAACCAGCCGACGCCTAGCCTCTTGCTAACCCTATTCACACGTCTAAGGGCTCGTTCACATCTCCGTTAGGGCTTCCGTTCAGGCTTTCCGTTATAACATCGTTATAACGGAAAGAAACGGAATCCCTAGGACGGACATCAAAACGGACACCTTTAAGAGGCATTCCGTTTTGATCCGTCATAATAGAAGCCTATGGCCCTGCATAACGGATCCGTCTGGTTGCCGTTATGCTGGACGGAAAACAAAGTCCTGTCGACAGGACTTTGTTTTCCGTCCAGCATAACGGCAACCAGACGGATCCGTTATGCAGGGCCATAGGCTTCTATTATGACGGATCAAAACGGAATGCCTCTTAAAGGTGTCCGTTTTGATGTCCGTCCTAGGGATTCCGTTTCTTTCCGTTATAACGATGTTATAACGGAAAGCCTGAACGGAAGCCCTAACGGAGATGTGAACGAGCCCTAACTCTGCTAGGCAGTCGACGCCTAGTCTCTTTGCACATTGTTCACACTTCTACTCATCTGCTAGGCAGTCGACGCCCGGCCTCATGTTTTGTCCTGTTCATGTTGGGTTAATTCTCAGGTGTTGATGATCGGGCTTCTGGAGCTTGGTCCATTCAGAGCACAGGGGTGGGATCTCTGGTTGCATAAATACTCCTCTCTCCCTCCAGTGCATTGCCAGTGTTTGATTGTCCTTTGTGGCTCATCACCAGCGTTTATCCTTGTGCTTGATTCCTGTGTTTGACCTGTGGATTTGTATCTTGGACTTCGTCTTCTGCGTGCTGATTTGGTACCTTCTACTCTCCTGTATTTTGACCCCGGCCTGTATATTGGACTTGCTCTTGGATTGTGATTTTGCCTGTTAATGCTCTCTCGTTGCCGACCTCTGACTGTAAACTACTCTTCTGTGTTATGTGTTTGTTTAGTCTGTCTGTCCTTCCAACTCCCCGCTCTCTAGCCAGTACAGGGGTTTGTCGTCCAGTTGTCGCCCTACGATCTAGCGTAGGGGGGGCAATAGGCAGGGACAGGGGTTGTGGGGAGCTCAACATGATGCTTAAAATTAAGGCTAGAAAGTCCAATCTTGGTTTCATCAGACCAGAAAATCTTGGTTTTCACAATCTAAGAGTCCTTTAGGTGCATTTTTGCAAATGTTCATGTGTCTTTTGGCAACATTGCACCATTCCTTGTCACAGAAAAGTTGTGCATGTTTTGTAATGGTAGTCAATGGTGTCGCAATGTGATATGCGACATGCTGTGGCTACAATGTGACAATTGCAAATAATCCATCCAAATCATAGCTTATCACTTTGCAACACCATTGACTATAATTTTAAAAAATGTCATGCAACTTTTCTGCAATAAATGTCGCACTGTAGCTGTACACTTTTCTGTCACATGACAGAACATGTTGCCATGTAGCAAGACCATTACTGAGGAGAGGCTTCTTTTTGGCTACTCTGCAATAAAGCCCAGATTGGTGGAGTTCTGCAGTAATGTTTGCCCTTCTGGACGTTTCTCCCATCTGCACACAGGATCTCTGGAGCTCAGCCAGAGTCACCATTGGGTTCTTGATCACATTACTTACCGAAGCCCTTCTTCCCCGATTACCTAGTTTGGCTTTGTGGCAATCTATAGGAAGAGTCCTGGTTGTTCCAAACCTTTTTCCATTTAAGAATTATGGAGTCCACTATGCTATTGGGAACATTCACTGCATCAGATTTTTTTTTGTATCCTTCTCCAGATGTGTCTACACACAATACTGTCTCTTAGGCATTATCAGCTGTAAGATCTTATATAGAGAGTTGAGTCTTTCCAAATCATGTCCAATAAACTGAATTTATCACAGGAGAACTCCATTCAAAGTGTAGAAACATCTCAAAGATGAACAAGAGAAATGAGAGGCCCCACTAAATTTCAAGTGTCATATTAAAGGGGCAGAATACTTATGCTCATGCGAAATTTTAGTTCGCAAAAATGTCTATATGAAACCTGAACATAAAATAATAATAGAAATGTTTAAAACAATTATTGAATACATAATGCTTCATTATCCAATAATGGTATGTTGACATGTTCAGTTTTCTTTATGCCATTTTATAAGCCAAAACCAGAATATTAAAAAAAGAAGAAATGTTGTATCTGTCCTTCAGACTTTCTGTCATCTTATAATCCACTACTGATTTTGGCTTAAAAAAACTGCATGGAAAAGACTGACTGTGTACCAGCACCCTAATAAATAGACTATACAGTCATATAGAGCAATCGGAATTATTGACTAGAATGGGTCCATACAACCATGCCGTTAATCAGACAATAAATGAGCAAACCCTCGTTTGTCAGCTGATTTGCTTTTTTCGTCAGGATGTAAGATGCGTAATAATCGGCAGCACGTCTTCCTGTGTAATCAGGGATGTGCTACCGATAATTAATAGAACTAGATGAGGAACTGCAGCAGCAATTGTTCCTCCCATATCCACTTTGCATTAGCCTGTGTAATAGACTGATGCAAACGGATGCCAATGGACGTGTTTATCATCCATGCACTCTGCCCGAATATCGTCCAGGCTATGGCACTAACTGTGTTGAAATTAACACATTTTGACGTGGCAAATAAATATGATGCAGACCATTATAAAATGATCACAATAGAATACAAACCTAAAATAAAAGGAATCACTGTTGTGATATATTGACAATAGAACACGGTCTATAATGGCATCGCTGAATAGATTAGAACTTTTCAAAAAGACCTAAAAGAACTCTATTGTGAAATTATCCGAACAGAACACTAGGAACAGAAGCAAGTACTGCCATAACATCAAGGCACAGCCTTGGAACCTAGACACAGGTAGGGTGGCCAGACGTCCGGTTTTAGGCCGGACAGGCAGGTTTTTAAACTCCTGGTCCTCCGTCCGGCGCAAGGCCAGTACGGACAGCCAGAAGTCCGCCTTTCAGGGCCGGCCTTTGGGGTGTGCGACCTGTGCGGTTGCACAGGGCGCTTCACTCCCGGCCAGTTAAGGGGGCGCCCTGCCAGAGCACCCCCTTAATGGCCCGGCCAGCTCCTGTACAGTGTCTTGTGCTTGTGCCCCCCCCCCTCAGACCTCAGTTTAGCCCACCCAGCCACTTTGTGTCAGGTCATAGTGTGCGCCAGCAGGGAAGACACTGGAGCGGGGAACCTGATGGCAGCGCAGAACAGGTAAGTATGTTTTTTTAAAGTGGCTGGGTGGGCTGATCTGAGGTCTGAGGGGGGGCACAAGACGCTGGTCTGAGGGGGGCACAAGACGCTGGTCTGAGGGGGGGCACAAGACGCTGGTCTGAGGGGGGGCACAAGACGCTGGTCTGAGGGGGGGCACAAGACGCTGGTCTGAGGGGGGGCACAAGACGCTGGTCTGAGGGGGGCACAAGACGCTGGTCTGAGGGGGGCACAAGACGCTGGTCTGAGGGGGGGCACAGGACGCTGACCTGAGGTCTGATGGGGGCGCAGGACGCTGACCTGAGGTCTGATGGGGGCGCAAGATGCTGACCTGAGGTCTGATGGGGGCGCAAGATGCTGACCTGAGGTCTGATGGGGGCGCAAGACGCTGACCTGAGGTCTGATGGGGGCGCAAGACGCTGACCTGAGGTCTGATGGGGGCACATTGTGTTGATCTGAGGTCTGATGGGGGCACAAGACGCTGATCTGAGGTCTGATGGGGGCACAAGACGCTGATCTGAGGTCTGATGGGGGCACAAGACGCTGATCTGAGGTCTGAAGGGGGACACAAGACGTTGATCTGAGGTCTGATGGGGGCACAAGACGCTGACCTGAGGTCTGATGGGGGCACAAGACGCTGACCTGAGGTCTGATGGGGGCACAAGACGCTGACCTGAGGTCTGATGGGGGCACAAGACGCTGACCTGAGGTCTGATGGGGGCACAAGACGCTGACCTGAGGTCTGATGGGGCACAAGACGCTGACCTGAGGTCTGATGGGGGCACATTGTGTTGATCTGAGGTCTGATGGGGGCACAAGACGCTGATCTGAGGTCTGAAGGGGCACAAGACGCTGACCTGAGGTCTGATGGGGGCACATTGTGTTGATCTGAGGTCTCATGGGGCACATTGTGTTGATCTGAGGTCTGATGGGGGCACATTGTGTTGATCAGAGGTCTGATGGGGGCACAAGTCGCTGATCTGAGGGGGGCACAAGACCCTGATCTGAGGTCTGAGGGGGGCACAAGACCCTGATCTGAGGTCTGAGGGGGGCATTTTATACTGCACACATTATGGGGGCATTTTATACTGGCACCTTATGTCAGGCACCATGGGGACAAGGGGAGGAGCACTATGGGGGCACTATATAGGAGTATTTTATACTGGCACAAATTATAGGGAACTATGTAGCTCAACTGGGGGCACTAAGATTTTTTTTGGGCACACAGTGGGCATTGGCACACATTATGAGGGCATTATGGGGACATTGACTCTACTGGTGGCACTAATTATTTCTATTGGGACTTTGGGGAGCACTATTATTGTGGGGGGCACCCTGTCACGGTATCAGCTTAGCACAGTTATTTTTGGGGAACATTTTGGTTACACTTTAGTAGCAAAGTTATTTTTTTTAGAGCACTGTGTGCCAATAATTACTAAAGGAAGCACTATCTGTGGAGCACAGTGTCTGAGTATTGGGGGTGGCAGGATGGGGTGTTCAAGAAGGTGCGAGAATGATGGAAAAGTAGGAAACTAAGATGTCTGTCTGTCAAATTCCGCAGAGAGAAGAGATGGCTGAAAGAAATCATCATGGCGGTCTGGTCTGGTCTGAATGGAGAAGATTGAGGACACAGAATGTCTACATCAAAGAAGACGTCACTGGATGTAAGAGGTATATGTTGTATTTGGCTACTTTCACATCTGAGTTAGTGATTCTGGCAGGCTGTTCCAGCAGAGAACAGCCTGCTGGAATTCACTGACTCCGGCACTGCTGGATACAGAATGCCCGCCGGCCAGTAAAACGGCAGCGGTAAAGCCGGCCTATTAAGGCAGTATGTAATTGTGATTTTGCCGGGCACTTAGAGGGGCGTGGTTTAGCAGGTTGGGGTGTGTGGTTTGGCAGGTTGGGGGTGTGGCCTAAAATGTCCTCCTTTTTGGGATGAAGCAGGTGGCCACCCTAGATACAGGGTAGGCCTGGAAAATCTGGTGGCAACGGTATAAAATTAATAATGATGTAACATTAGTAATGCAGGCACATATGAACATGGGACCAACACAGATACCTTCAGCTGCCAAGTGTGCATACAACAGGTCAGCCAGCTTCATAGGTACAAATCTGCTGACAGATGCCCTTTAAGTAACTATGGGAAGGGGGGAGATAACAGATAGAGATCTGTTGTTTGATTTGCACTCTGCGGATCATGGTGGGATGGGGGAGCTAGGGGGCACTGATGAGGATATAGATATGGCTTAGTATTTTTTTCTTCTTTCTTTGCCCCTTATGGTGAAGTCAAATGGGGTCAATAATCAAAGTGGTGTAAAGTAGAACTGGCTTAGTTGCCCATAGAAGCCAATCAGATTCCTCCTTTCATTTTCCAATGAAGCTGTCCAAAATGAAAGATGGAATCTGATTGGTTGCTATGGGCAACTAAGCCAGTCTACTTTACACCAGTTTGATAAATGACCCCAATAGTTTCCATAGTAGAATTATTCACTACTCACCCTGTCCACTTGGCTGTTCATCACACAGTTAAGATATCTGTTTATTAATGTTAATTATTTATAAATAACATTTTATAAAACAAATTAATTTAATAAATAAGGACAATGTGGTGCTGAAATTCATTCCTGATAACTGCCTACAGTTGGCCCATGTAAAGGGGCCATAAGGGTTCGGCTATATGACTGAGGAAAGTCATCCTATTAGTAATACACCCTGATCAAAACAGGTTTATCCCAAATATGAAACACAAACATGAATCTCTAGAGATTGTTTGCCGATAGGCAGATTGCCCAGAGAGCAGCCTCCATCCTGCTATTTGACACTACTAAAGAATTTGACAGGGTGGAGTGAAACTTTCTTTGGCGGGTCATGAAGAGAATTGGGATTGAGTGGACAATGTACAAACAGATAGATGGCACTTTTCTTCTTTCTTCTAAATGAAGAAACAAGCTAGTGTGATATCTTCACTATAGCAAATGAACACACAGTAAACTACATGGTGCTGAGGAATGACTGGAACAGCAAACAGCAAAGGATTTGTGAAAATCAGCCCTGCTTTGTGCTGTGGTTCTTGGGATCTCGGGAGTTCTGTAGAGCATATCACTAGAGAATCTTTGGCCCCTATTGGAAACCACTCTGCAGACCCATCGATCTATACACTTTTAATTGCATTGTCAACTTACAAGTGCATCTCAATAAATTAGAATATCATCAAAAAGTTTTTTTTTTTAGTAATTCAATTCAAAAAGTGAAACATATATTATACAGAGTCATTAGAAACAGAGTGAACTTTTTCAAGTGTTTATTTATGTTAATGTTGATGATTATGGCTTACAGCCAAGGAAAACCCGAAAGTCATTATCTCAGAAAATTAGAATAATTATATTAGACCAACTGTAATTTTTTTTTTAAACACAGAAATATTGGCCAAATGAAAAGTATGTTAAGTAAATGCACTCAATACTTGGTTGGGGCTCCTTATGCATGAATGACTGCATCAATGCGGTGTGGCATGGAGGCGATCAGCCTGTGGTTTTGCAGAGGTGTTATGGAAGCCCAGGTTGCTTTGATAGCAGCCTTCAGCTCGTCTGCATTGTTGGGTCTCTCATCTTCCTCTTGACAATACTCCTTAGATTCTCTATGGGGTTAAGTTCAGGCGAGTTTGCTGGCCAATCAAGCACAGTGATATTGTGGTTATTAAACCAGGTATTGGTACTTTTGGCAGTGTGGACAGGTGCCAAGTCCTGCTGGAAAATAAAAATTCCATGTCCAAAAAGCTTGTTGGAGAGGGAAGCATGATGTGCTCTAAAATTTCCTGGTAGACGGCTGTACTGACTTTGGTCTTGATAAAATACAGTGGACCTACACCAGCAGATGACATGGCTCCCCAAACCATCACTGATTGTGGAAACTTCATACTAGACCTCAAGCAGCTTGGATTGAGTACCTCTCCACTGTTCCTCCAGAGTCTGGGACCTTGATTTCAAAATGAAATGCAAAATTTACTTTCATCTGAGAACAACACCTTTGACCACTGAGCAACAGTCCAGTTATTTTTCTCCTTTGCCCAGGTAAGACGCTTCTGGCGTTGACTAGAGATGAGCGAGTAGTGAAATATTCGAAAGTTCGAAATTCGATTCGAATAGACCGCGAAATTCGACTATTCGACCGAATATCGAATCCCATTAAAGTCTATGGGAAAAAAATGCTCGCCACTTGGAAATCTCAATTTGACCACTTGGAGGTCACCAAGTCCACCCTGAAACCTCAGAAAAGGATGCCAACACTGCTGGAATGCAACTGGGACAGCAGGGGAAGCATGTCTGGGTGCATATAACGCGCCCAAGTCGCACTATTACGCCACTATCACAGCCTCTCAACAATACACTCCAAAGACAATGTAACCTCTCTGTAAAGTGAGACCATACAAGGAAACCTTCTTTCCTCTACATTGCCATGGACCCCAAGCCAAACTAGACAAAAAAGAAGATAAAATTCTGCACCCCTTAAAATCACGTTGCCTATGACAACCACAGATGGCATAGGCAAAGGGGAAAGCAAATAGACCCCACCCCTAATTGTCATTGTGTGTGTGTGTGAGATGTGGTCAGACATGTCTTCTTTAAAATGTAAAAACAACTCAAACACATGCAGAAGCCTTAAAATGCCCAAATTGTTGGCGCTTGAGATGTCAGTGACCCGACCTGGCCCAGTCTCATGTCTAGCAGGTAAAGCAGTGGGGATGTTGAGGGATGCGTAGGACCGCAAAAGGCAGGAAGAGGCCGTGGGCTGGCCAGAGGCTCATGGAAAATTTTGTGGAGGCCCAAGAGGTGAGACCTGTTAAAAATTTGGTGGAGGCCCAAGAGGTGAGACCTGTTAAACATTTTGTGGAGGCCCAAGAGGTGAGACCTCTTAAAAATTATGTGGAGGCCCAAGAGGTGAGACCTCTTAAACATTTTGTGGAGGCCCAAGAGGTGAGACCTCTTAAAACATTTTGTGGAGGCCCAAGAGGTGAGACCTCTTAAACATTTTGTGGAGGCCAAGAGGTGAGACGTATTAAAAATTATGTGGAGCCCAAGAGGTGAGACGTGTTAAAAATTATGTGGAGGCCCAAGAGGTGAGACGTGTTAAAAATTATGTGGAGGCCAAGAGGTGAGACCTGTTAAAAATTTTGTGGAGGCCCAAGAGGTAAGACCTTGATAAAATTTTGTGGAGGCCCAAGAGGTGAGACCTTGATAAAATTTTGTGGAGGCCCAAGAGGTGAGACCTTGATAAAATTTTGTGGAGGCCCAAGAGGTGAGACCTTGATAAAATTTTGTGGAGGCCCAAGAGGTGAGACCTTGATAAAATTATGTGAGGCCCAAGAGGTGAGACCTGTTAAAAATTTGTGGGAGGCCCAAGAGGTGAGACCTTGATAAAATTTGTGGAGGCCCAAGAGGTGAGACCTTGATAAAATTTTGTGGAGGCCCAAGAGGTGAGACCTGTTAAAAATTTTGTGGAGGCCCAAGAGGTGAGACGTGTTAAAAATTATGTGGAGGCCCAAGAGGTGAAACCTGTTAAACATTTTGTGGAGGCCCAAGAGGTGAGACCTGTTAAAACATTTTGTGGAGGCCCAAGAGGTGAGACCTGTTAAACATTTTGTGGAGGCCCAAGAGGTGAGACCTCTTAAACATTTTGTGGAGGCCCAAGAGGTGAGACCTCTTAAACATTTTGTGGAGGCCCAAGAGGTGAGACGTATTAAAAATTATGTGGAGGCCCAAGAGGTGAGACGTGTTAAAAATTATGTGGAGGCCCAAGAGGTGAGACCTCTTAAACATTTTGTGCAGGCCCAAGAGGTGAGACCTCTTAAACATTTTGTGCAGGCCCAAGAGGTGAGACCTGTTAAACATTTTGTGGAGGCCCAAGAGGTGAGACCTCTTAAACATTTTGTGGAGGCCCAAGAGGTGAGACGTATTAAAAATTATGTGGAGGCCCAAGAGGTGAGACGTGTTAAAAATTATGTGGAGGCCCAAGAGGTGAGACCTCTTAACATTTTGTGCAGGCCCAAGAGGTTGAGACCTCTTAAACATTTTGTGCAGGCCCAAGAGGTGAGACCTGTTAAACATTTTGTGGAGGCCCAAGAGGTGAGACCTGTTAAACATTTTGTGGAGGCCCAAGAGGTGAGACCTCTTAAAAATTATGTGGAGGCCCAAGAGGTGACACCTCTTAAACATTTTGTGGAGGCCCAAGAGGTGAGCCATAAATATATAAAATTTTTCTTATTTACGGAGCAATTCTACGGCGGTTAAGGAGGAGGAGGAGGTGGAGGAGGAAATGGCACTTCATACAGATGGCACTTCACTTTTGGCTGCTTTCCACGGTTGGAGAAGCAAAGTCCGGGTCAATCCACTTGCTGTTCATTTGATTAGCGTCAGCCTGTCGGCACTGTCGGTTGACAGGCGGCTGCGCTTATCGGTTATAATGCCCTCGGCTGCGCTGAACACCCTTTCTGATAGCACGCTGGAGGCAGGGCAGGCAAGCACCTCCAAGGCGTACAGGGACAGTTCCAGCCACGTGTCCAACTTGGAGACCCAGTAAGTGTAGGACGCCGAGGGATCGGGGAGGACAGGGGTACGGTCTGCCAGGTACTCCCGCAACATCCGCCGATACTTGTCCCTCCTGCTGATAGCGGGCCCCGCAGTGATGGAAGTTGCACGAGGGGGTGCCATGAACGTGTCCCACACCTTGGAGAGTGTTCCCCTGGTGGCTGTGGGCCTGATAGATGTTGTGGGACTCTGGGAGACCCTCTCCTCTCTGCCGCCAGCGATGGTGGGTGGGAAAATCTCCATCATGTTCTGCACGAGTTCCCTCTGGTATTCCAGCAATCGATTTGTCCTCTCCTCTACCGGAATAAAAGAGGAGACGTTATCTTTATACCGGGGGTCCAGGAGTGCGAAGACCCAGTACAGTTTGTTCTCCACTATCCGGACAACACGTGTGTCCCGGGAAAAGCAGCCCAGCATGAAGTCAGCCATGTGTGCCAGACTCTGAATAGGCATGACCTCACTGCCCCCACCAGAAGGATCACTTGCCATTTCCTCCTCTTCCGCCTCCTCTCCGCCCCATCCGCGCTGAACCAATGGGACGCACACAGCCTGACTGCTACCCTCGCCGCCAGCATCCTCCTCCTCTTCCACAGCCACCTCCACGTCGTCCTCCTCCTCCTCATCCTCCTCCTCCTCCTGCAACTGCCACCGAGAAGCAGACAAAAGTGTGGTCTGACTGTGTAGCTCCGTTGCGTCTCCTCCTACCCCCGTCTCCTCTGCGTGCAATGCGTTCTCCCTTATTGCGATGAGTGATTCTTTAAGGACGCATAGGAGCGGGATGGTTACGCTCACTATAGCGTCCTCGCTGCTGACCTTCTTGGTGGACTCCTCAAAGATACGCAGTACATCGCATATGTCTGCCATCCATGGCCACTCGTGGTTGGCAAACTGAGGGAGCTGAGTTGGAGGCACGCGTGGATTCATAATCTGGTACTCCATCAATGCTCTCTGCTGCTCACACACCCTGGCCAACATGGAATAGGTGGAATTCCAGCGAGTCGGCAGGTCGCACAACAGCCGATGTTCAGGCAAATGGAGGCGTTGCTGGAGTTTTTTTAAGCTAGCAGCAGCTACAGTTGACTTCCGAAAGTGAGCGCACAAGCGCCGCACTTTCACCAGTAGCTCTGCCAGGTTGGGGTAAGTCTTTAGAAATTTTTGGACTACCAGATTAAAAACGTGGGCCAGGCATGGTACGTGATTGAGTTCAGCAAGCTCCAGAGCCGCCACCAGGTTACGGCCGTTATCGCACACGACCATGCCTGGTCCTAGCTGCAGCGGCGACAGCCACATCTCCGTCTGCTGCAATATGGCGTCCCTCACCTCTGGGGCGCTGTGCTTCCTGTCGCCCAAGCTGATGAGCTTAAGCACCGCCTGCTGACGTCTCCCCGCGCCAGTGCTGCAACGCTTCCAGCTAGCGGCTGAGGGCGATGTTAAGGCGGAGGAGGAGGAGGAGGAGGGGGGGTTTATCAGAACCCATGCTGGCAATCTTGGGCGGGGGTGGTAGGTAGGCCGTCTCTGTTTGCGACCCCGTCCCCGCTTCCACTACATTCACCCAGTGTGCCGTCAAAGAAATGTATCGTCCCTGGCCGCAAGCGCTTGTCCACGAGTCGGTGGTCAAGTGGACCTTTGCGCTGACTGCGTACCTCAGGGCCCGCCTGATGTTACGCGACACGTGCTGGTGCAGGGCGGGGACGGCACTCCGGGAAAAGTAGTGGCGGCTGGGGACGGAATAGCGAGGTGCGGCAGCCGCCATCAGGTTGCGGAAGGCCTGCGTCTCCACAAGCCTAAACGGCAACATCTCCAGGGCCAGCAGTTTGGAGATGTGGCAGTTTAAGGCTTGGGCTTGGGGGTGACTCGAGGCGCACTTCCGCCTGCGGTCGAACGCCTGCGAGATGGACAGTTGTTGGGACGAGGAGTGTGAAGGTGCAGGCGAAGAGGCGGGGGAAGGGGAGGCTGAAGGAGAAGGCCCCAAAGTAGCCGAGGCAGATGTGGAGGTGTCCTGGCTGGAGGTCTGGACCGCAGTGGCAGCACACAACACAGGGGAAGAGGCAGTGGCAGCAAGACCGGGCGCAGGTTGTATTGCGTTTGCTCTCTCCCACTCAGCACAGTGCTTGACTTCCAAGTGACGCCGCATGCCTGAGGTGGTCAGATTGCTCTTCTCAGAGCCCCTACTCAGTTTTGTCATCCGCACAAACATTAAAAAATCTCCACACCACAGAAGTACGAGGCCTCGATGGGGGAGCTTCGCGCGACTGCCCGCTGCCGGGAACAGCTTCGGCCCTGCTGGCTGTGGCCTCACTTCTCTGTCTGGACTGTCCTCTGCCTGTGGACATCCCTCTGCCTGTGGACATCCCTCTGCCTCTGGACATCCCTCTGCCTCTTGCTGCCTTTTTTGGTGCTGCGCAGACCACCACCTCTCCACTACTTTCCTCGCTGGACATCACCCCTGGCCAAGTGGGGTCGGTCATTTCGTCATCCACCACCTCAACTTCCTCACTCTGCTCCTCCTCCTGCCCACTGGACATTCCAACAGCCTCCCTTGATGGCAACTGCGTCTCATCATCATCATCGCTCATGATAACAGATGCTGGCTCAGGGTCCACATCAGCAGGAGATGGCGAAAACTCAAGTGTTTGGGCATCACTACAAACAAATTCCTCTGCTAGCTCCTGGGATTCTTCCGGCACATCTGAAAAAGGACCCGAAAAGAGCTCCTGGGAGGGGTCAATGGTGGGATGACTCTGTTGGCCAGGTGTGGAGGAAGGAGGGTCAGAGTGAGACTGTGTGGATGACTGGCTGGTGGACAACTGTGTGGAAGCGCTATCAGCTATCCATTGCACCACCTGTTCAACCTGCTCAGGCCTCAACAGCGGTGTAACCCGCCCCCTGCTTAACTGTCCCATAAAGGCAGGTATTCTGGATGAGCGGGATCCTGGCTGACCCTCACCAGCACGCATTGTATCCCCACTGGCTTCAACAAGGCCCCCAACAACATTTCCGCGCCCCCGTCCTCGTCCACGTCCTATTCCGCTAGCCCCCCGCCGCATTTTATTTTTTTTTGGTTACAATATTTTGCCTTCACAGCCGTGAAATTACTTTGCAAGAGAACGCACAGTACAGTTGCCAATTATAAGGCCTATATATTGTATATTTCAAGGTACACAGCCGTGTACTAAGTGATCAGACGGTGTGTATGAACACCAGGTATGAGAAATTACTTTGCAAGAGAACGCACAGTACAGTTGGCAATTATAAGGCCTGTATATTGTATATTTCAAGGTACACAGCCGTGTACTAAGTGATCAGACGGTGTGTATGAACACCAGGTATGAGAAATTACTTTGCAAGAGAACGCACAGTACAGTTGGCAATTATAAGGCCTATATATTGTATATTTCAAGGTACACAGCCGTGTACTAAGTGATCAGACGGTGTGTATGAACACCAGGTTTGAGAAATTACTTTGCAAGAGAACGCACAGTACAGTTGCCAATTATAAGGCCTATATATTGTATATTTCAAGGTACACAGCCGTGTACTAAGTGATCAGACGGTGTGTATGAACACCAGGTTTGAGAAATTACTTTGCAAGAGAACGCACAGTACAGTTGCCAATTATAAGGCCTATATATTGTATATTTCAAGGTACACAGCCGTGTACTAAGTGATCAGACGGTGTGTATGAACACCAGGTATGAGAAATTACTTTGCAAGAGAACGCACAGTACAGTTGCCAATTATAAGGCCTATATATTGTATATTTCAAGGTACACAGCCATGTACTAAGTGAACAGACGGTGTGTATGAACACCAGGTTTGAGAAATTACTTTGCAAGAGAACGCACAGTACAGTTGGCAATTATAAGGCCTATATATTGTATATTTCAAGGTACACAGCCGTGTACTAAGTGATCAGACGGTGTGTATGAACACCAGGTATGAGAAATTACTTTGCAAGAGAACGCACAGTACAGTTGGCAATTATAAGGCCTATATATTGTATATTTCAAGGTACACAGCCGTGTACTAAGTGATCAGACGGTGTGTATGAACACCAGGTTTGAGAAATTACTTTGCAAGAGAACGCACACTACAGTTGCCAATTATAAGGCCTATATATTGTATATTTCAAGGTACACAGCCGTGTACTAAGTGATCAGACGGTGTGTATGAACACCAGGTATGAGAAATTACTTTGCAAGAGAACGCACAGTACAGTTGCCAATTATAAGGCCTATATATTGTATATTTCAAGGTACACAGCCGTGTACTAAGTGATCAGACGGTGTGTATGAACACCAGGTATGAGAAATTACTTTGCAAGAGAACGCACAGTACAGTTGGCAATTATAAGGCCTATATATTGTATATTTCAAGGTACACAGCCGTGTACTAAGTGATCAGACGGTGTGTATGAACACCAGGTATGAGAAATTACTTTGCAAGAGAACGCACAGTACAGTTGCCAATTATAAGGCCTATATATTGTATATTTCAAGGTACACAGCCGTGTACTAAGTGATCAGACGGTGTGTATGAACACCAGGTATGAGAAATTACTTTGCAAGAGAACGCACAGTACAGTTGCCAATTATAAGGCCTATATATTGTATATTTCAAGGTACACAGGCGTGTACTAAGTGATCAGACGGTGTGTATGAACACCAGGTATGAGAAATTACTTTGCAAGAGAACGCACAGTACAGTTGGCAATTATAAGGCCTATATATTGTATATTTCAAGGTACACAGCCGTGTACTAAGTGATCAGACGGTGTGTATGAACACCAGGTATGAGAAATTACTTTGCAAGAGAACGCACAGTACAGTTGGCAATTATAAGGCCTATATATTGTATATTTCAAGGTACACAGCCGTGTACTAAGTGATCAGACGGTGTGTATGAACACCAGGTATGAGAAATTACTTTGCAAGAGAACGCACAGTACAGTTGGCAATTATAAGGCCTATATATTGTATATTTCAAGGTACACAGCCGTGTACTAAGTGATCAGACGGTGTGTATGAACACCAGGTATGAGAAATTACTTTGCAAGAGAACGCACAGTACAGTTGGCAATTATAAGGCCTATATATTGTATATTTCAAGGTACACAGCCGTGTACTAAGTGATCAGACGGTGTGTATGAACACCAGGTATGAGAAATTACTTTGCAAGAGAACGCACAGTACAGTTGGCAATTATAAGGCCTATATATTGTATATTTCAAGGTACACAGCCGTGTACTAAGTGATCAGACGGTGTGTATGAACACCAGGTTTGAGAAATTACTTTGCAAGAGAACGCACAGTACAGTTGCCAATTATAAGGCCTATATATTGTATATTTGAAGGTACACAGCCGTGTACTAAGTGATCAGACGGTGTGTATGAACACCAGGTATGAGAAATTACTTTGCAAGAGAACGCACAGTACAGTTGGCAATTATAAGGCCTATATATTGTATATTTCAAGGTACACAGCCGTGTACTAAGTGATCAGACGGTGTGTATGAACACCAGGTATGAGAAATTACTTTGCAAGAGAACGCACAGTACAGTTGCCAGTTATAAGGCCTATATATTGTATATTTCAAGGTACACAGCCGTGTACTAAGTGATCAGTCGGTGTGTATGAACACCAGGTATGAGAAATTACTTTGCAAGAGAACGCACAGTACAGTTGCCAATTATAAGGCCTATATATTGTATATTTCAAGGTACACAGCCGTGTACTAAGTGATCAGACGGTGTGTATGAACACCAGGTATGAGAAATTACTTTGCAAGAGAACGCACAGTACAGTTGCCAATTATAAGGCCTATATATTGTATATTTCAAGGTACACAGCCGTGTACTAAGTGATCAGACGGTGTGTATGAACACCAGGTTTGAGAAATTACTTTGCAAGAGAACGCACAGTACAGTTGCCAATTATAAGGCCTATATATTGTATATTTCAAGGTACACAGCCGTGTACTAAGTGATCAGACGGTGTGTATGAACACCAGGTATGAGAAATTACTTTGTAAGAGAACGCACAGTACAGTTGCCAATTATAAGGCCTATATATTGTATATTTCAAGGTACACAGCCGTGTACTAAGTGATCAGACGGTGTGTATGAACACCAGGTATGAGAAATTACTTTGCAAGAGAACGCACAGTACAGTTGCCAATTATAAGGCCTATATATTGTATATTTCAAGGTACACAGCCGTGTACTAAGTGATCAGACGGTGTGTATGAACACCAGGTATGAGAAATTACTTTGCAAGAGAACGCACAGTACAGTTGCCAATTGAAAGGCCTATATATTTTATATTTCAAGGTACACAGCAGTAGTGCCAAACATAGTTTGGTATGTAGCAGAGCACCTAATACACCACTAATGCCTCTCTCTGTCCCTACTCCAGCAGCTATCCCTGAATACGGCAGCCGTTCTCTGTAAAGTGTATCTTGTAGTAAAGCTATCACTGTACTGCACTATAGTAGCCCTGATAAGGGCTTTTAATCACGCTCCTGCCTGTCCAACAGCTAAAACCTGTCTCTCCCTTCTCCAGCCTCTGTCTCTGACTAAGTTCACGCAGCATATGCCAACGAGCTGGAAGAGCTGAGTTTTTAATATTCGAGGTCACATGGTTTTTCCAGCCAATGCATGTAGACGCCGTTTTCGCGCTGCCAGCGTGCTCAGTGTGCCTGTCATACCCCCCCTGCATGGTGATTGGTGGAAAAAGAGCGCCAGGGAAGGTGGGAGGGGAAACGAATTCTAAGTGCGCCATCGCCGTTATACTCAAAAGAAATCGAGCACGCCGAATATCGTAGTATTCGATCGAATACCAGCTCGATCGAACACTACTCGCTCATCTCTAGCGTTGACTATTGGTCATGAGTGGCTTGACACATGGAATGTGACACTTGCAGAGGCGGACTTGAGAACTTAAAGTGGCCCTGGAAGAAATACTAAAAGTGTTCCCGGTTTTGTAGTCAGGTCCAAATTGATGGAAGGCAGGACCAGCAATACCATATTGTGGCACATTATACCACCCCAACAGAGCCAAATACCGCAGTCCATCACAAAGTACTGCCAGCAGCACAAAACACATCCCCAAAAACTTCCACTGGCCGGCCGTGTGGAGGGCCCAGGTGGCCCCCTGGGCATCGGCCCACCGGGAAATTTCCCTGTAAGGTCTATGGCCAATCCACCTCTGGACACTTGTAGCCCATGTCCTGGATACGTCTCTGTGGCGGCTCTTGAAGCACTGCCTCCAGCAGCAGTCCAATCCTTGTAAATCTCCCCCAAATTTAGGAAAGGCCTTTTCTTAACAATCCTATCAAGGCTGTGGTTCTCCCTGTCGCTTGTGCACCTTTTTCTACCACCCTTTTTCCTTCTACACAACCTTCCATTAATATGCTTTGATACAGCACTCTGTGAACAGCCTTCTTTAGCAATGACCTTTTGTGGCTTACCCTCCTTGTGGAGTGTGTCAATGACAGCCTTCTTGACATCTGTCAAATCTGCAGTCTTCCCCATGATTGTGTCGCCTACTGAACCAGACTAAGGGACCTAATTTTCTGAGATAATGACTTTTGGGTTTTCCTTGGCTGTAAGCCATAATCATCAACTTTAACCTACATAAACACTTGAAAAAGTTCACTCTGTTTGTAATAACTCTATATAATATATGTTTCACTTTTTTAACTGAATTATGGAAAAAAAACAACTTTTTGATGATATTCAAATTTTTTGAGATACACTTGTATATCATCAAAGTAACATAGGTGCGGATCCCACCTCAGAGACTGGCACCTATCTGTAAAACAAGCCCCGAAAGTAGGAGAGCACATTGCTCATGCTCAGCATGCTCTCCATTAATTTCTATGGGAGTTCCAAAAAAAGCTGAGCAAGCATGCTTGGCTATTTTCAGAACCCCCATAGAAATGAATGAGGGACAGACGCACATAGGTGGCTGCTCTCCGCTCACTTTTGGAGTCCCATTTTGGAGACAGTTCCCAGAGGTGGGTCCTGCATCTATCTGATATCGGGGGCATCTTATAGCGATATACCACTAATGTCTCACATGAGACAACCACTTTAACACAGTGAACAGTGCAGGTATTATATAAGTTGCTACTTAAAACTATTTTGCAAGATTAGAAAAACATGGCCTCCTTCTTTCAAAGACTGCCATGTGGAACATGCAACCCCCAGGGCCGATTGTGTCCCAGGTTTATCGGAATGCCCAGTGGTGCAGCCTCAATAGTTTTCTGTTTGTGTCACGGTGCTCTTACCTGGATACCGTCGCTCCCCAGGGTTAGGCTCCAAAGCAATAAAGGGGAGAGTAATGGTGGAGGTGGAGAAATCAGTCAAGTCCAGACTTTTATAAAATTCAACAGCTTTACTTGAATGAACTTGCATCCGTACAAGAAGTGGTGTTTCTCCTGGTTCCAGCAGGTTTTAGCATAAATTGGCTGGCAAACTTAAATATTCTGCTTTATCTCTCTGCTGTGCTAAACTCGGCTTTAGTCTGATCGCTGGACTTTAGGGCTGTTCTGGTACCTTTGGAGTGGAGTGCCTTTGGCTGATGACCCCATCGCAATGCTCTGTCTGTAAATCTGTAAGGAGTCAGGGTGATTCTCCTCCCCTTCCAACTCTAGACTAGACTGCACTCAGACTTAAAACTTCCTGCAGCCCCTTCCTTAGGGCCCATTCACATGACCGTGTGAATGGGTCCGCATCTATTTCGCAATATTGCGGAATAGATGCGGCCCCATTCACAACTATTAGAGCGGGCAGCCGCGACTCCGCAATAAATTGTAGAATATGTCCTATTCTTGTTCGCAACCACGGACAAGAATAGGCATTTTGAACGGGGCGCCCGGCCGTGTGTTACGCAAATTGGCATTTTTGCAGATCCGCAATGCTACAGCCATCTGCATGGCCCCTTAGTAGGAGATGGGACTAGTCCACTTCTGCCCAGCAGGGGGGAAAATGGAATGGTAAGTTCCATTCTATCTAAAGATCTCTCTGCCATATATGTTGCCACCTGCAGGTGAACCAGGCATATAACAGTTACATAGCAGAACAATGAATACACAGATGACATTATGGTTAGCCCATTAGAGACAGTAGCAGGGTGTAGGAATGGTAATACCACTCTGGGGTATTACATATGCTTGTCCGTAGGTTTTGTATTGCATCTCAGTTCAGTTTACTTCAATGGAGCTGAGCTGTAATACCAGACACAACCCATAGACAAGCATGGCAATGTCTTTGGAAGAAATTCATGTTTTCTAATCATACACAACCACTTTAAGAAAGTAGAAACCTGGCTATGGTTCAAGATGTGAAATCAATAAAAGGTGTTTGTCAATAAACTCTTTCTTTTAGCAAGATGCTAATGGATGTCTATAATGCTTGCTGGCAGCTATACCATGTACATGTGTCTTGATCAATTACTGTAGATACATTTCAGAATACACCTCAGTCTGACCCAATCCTGTTTTCAACTTTGTATAGTTTACTCAACACTGTCCTGTTGGTATGCCCATAAATTTTAATGTTGTCTCACTAGATGTGTGACCTGGAGGTTGAGTTTTCATTAGACAATTTGGTTCTATACGTTTAAAAAGTCCATGTGTATACTGCAACTGGAAGCTCTCAGAGGTGTCACTCAGAAATTGCAGGGGTTGCTGAGTCTGAGAGACTGTTGCAAGGGATCACGTGGCCTCATATTGTTCTGGGGCATTGTTTAAGCCAAAGTTCAGCATAGTATTAGGGCTCATTGCCCCATCACCTGTTCCAATGATAGGTAGAAATTCACACTGTCTAATCTGTAGTGGAGAGTGTGCTATGAATTTAGGAAGCTAGGGAGTGTATCTACAGGTGACCACATCAGTGAGACTGATATGGAATCAGTGCTTGTATCCGTAAATAACCTTCCCCTTAAGGTTACACAGTACAAGAGGCACCAAGAGTCAAGTGGTGCAAATGGCAAAAGTTACTGTTAAGTTGAACTGTGTGCTGGGTTCCTGGTTAAAGTTAGGATATTACTCTGTAATAGGCTGTAACCCTGATATGAAATGAGTTTGAAATATGCTAAAAGATACTGCACAAGGGAATTCCTGTTGGTAGACATGCAATTAGAGTTTGGTCAAGATTATTCAGTGACTAATAACACAGAACGAGGGCATTACCGGTAAGTGGATAGTTCAATTGCACAAACAATGCCAAGGCCGGGCATGCTGTGTTAGGTAGGAGCCCTTTGTGGCCGGAAAGGCTTACTGGAGAGCTGTCGGCCATCTTGAGCATGACCTGACATCTAGACCCTAAAAGAAACGATACAAGTTTACTGCAACTGTTCTTCTTTTCTACTAGTCAAGTGACAGTGATCACTAGGAATGTTTTGCAAATCATCAATATTACTCCACTGCACAATCTCTTTAACAAAAATAAATAAATAAAATATCTGGTTTCACTAGTCTGGATATTTGGTATAGATCCAATTTGACCTTTCATGGATATTCCAACAACTTCTTTGTTTTCTTGATGCACATCACTACACTTGTAGAAACTTCCAGCATCTTGGTCAAAGGACAATTGAGAATGCCACTCTAAAAAATCCAAACCATATATGATGATCGTTGCACGTAAGAGAGAGGTCAAGTTTTCCTTCTTTTAACACATAGTTGCACACCATATTAGTTAAAACAGAAGATTTTAATTTTTCTTTCTTCACACAACAGTGGCACAACATGCTACAGTAAATAGTTGCAAATCTCATTTAAGGTCCACAAGCTTAGTAGTTGCAGTACATTCTGGGTGGTGCTATAATGTGAATGCTATAGAACTTTATAATATAACAATTATTACTCTCTCACAAACCACAAGAGTGACAGGTAATTGTTGACTTCACACAGCTTTCAGAAAGTATTAACTTCACACTGCTTTCCAGAATATAGTTAATCAATAACTCAAAGTTAAACATTACAACACCATTTTCTGTATGAAAACAGGAGGAGGGTCATTCCTCAACCAATCCCTGATAACATGCTCCTGCTCGGTCCACTACACCGCAGGACTAAGACAACAAGGACAGGCCTCAGAGCAGCCAAACGCACTACACGCTACTCTTCAGTCCTCTCCTGAGAATGAGTATAGCACCAATCTGCCAGGCTCCCTCCTAGGATAACATCTCTCACAGCCCTAGCAGACACCCCAAAACTTACTTGTGATGCTGGAAAATACTTCTGGTCAGGTATGGTATACTTATTAATGTTAGAATCTTTGGAACAGATTTTTAGGAATAAATGTGCAATCGGACAGAATCTAGCACAACTATGGCACTTAAAATAACCCAGCCTCACTGAATAGCTTCAGCCCAGTGAAACACACTATACTGAATCTGACAATATCCTGTTCCAAACTAAAACCTATCTCCCTGTCTATGAATTAATTAAATCTAACTACCTACGTGTAATGCCTATTATCTTCACTAACATTGTTCCCGTTTGACCCTAAACTAACTGTATTGTGTGTCGTAAGATAATCTTTTTTGGCTCTACAATGCTGCATTTACACTGCCTGCCCCAGCAGACAATAATTGTCTGCTCGTCGGTGAAGGATTTACATGCAGCAATCTCCTCCACTGTATGGCAACAAACAATAGCTACTGCCATTTAAACAGCACAATCTGCCCAGAAAAGCTGATTTAATGTGCTACATAACAGATAATTTCACCTCTGCAAGGCATTGTACGTCTGCAATGTCTGCAAAGCATTATACGCAAGCCTGGCAGCGAGGGCCCCACCAGGGGTCATGTGATTATTGTCCTTCATTTTCCCTGCCCTGCAGTGCTGTCTGAATCAAATTCTAAAAGCTTCAGATTTGCTTGGAAGCCAAATTTGGGGGAAATTCTAAACACATTTGATTAATTTAGAATTAATTCTCTCACCTCTACTCACAACCAGTCATGTTTTATTATTACTCTTCCTGTTTGAAATTTAAAAAATAAATCAATAAGTTAGCACAGACTTCATAAGACCATCTGCACTTCTCTTCCATTTTTTTTCTATACATTATCAGTGAAACATTTTTAATATCCACTTTTCCCAGAATTTCCAGAATTAACTGGAAGACATGCCATATAAGTGTCCTCTATGACACATCTAGCCAGAAGAGGAAATTTCAGCTGAATACATTTATCAATACCCTGTATGGTAAAGTATGACATTTTGGTAATTGTTATTGAGTACTAATACTCATTTCCCTTTAATTTAAGTTTATCTGGTCAAATATCCCAAGTTCATGGTCATTGTTTTTGAAAAAAAAAAATAACTAGCTCAAAATATATTAAAACATATTTATTTCTCTCCCATTTACATTACATCATGTATTTTCACTGATACATTTTTAATATCATCTTTTCCCAGAAGTGGCAGAAATAATTGGAGGACATGCCATGTAAGTGTCCTCTATGAGGCATCTAGCTAAAGAGCAAATCTTCAGTAAACACATTACTCAGCAATACCCTGTATATCTATCAGATCCTAGCAACTGATGTCCTTATTAAGTTGTAAAAAAGAATCTTATAAACATTTCCATGCGTGAAATACTGTAGTTTTCTTTATAGTAAATTAATTGAAAATACTATCAAAATATGTAATCTACCATCTGGTTTGGATGTACATTGATGTGACTCTTGGGCAGCAGATTTTCAGCAGACCACTCATGCCCCACGCACTACATTCATGTAGTGTCTGCCCTTTACTCTTTTTGGCACAAATTATATAGATCTCTTTAGTGCACAAATACAGCAGGTCATTTTATAGCACATTGTTTTTAGAAAAGTTAGTTGTTTTTTTTGGCTAAAATATTTAAAGGGGTTGTCCGGGCTATAGATATTGATTGACCTATCCTCAGCTGACATTAAAGCGGTTGTGCGATGTAATGATAGTAATGACCCATTCTCAGGATAGGTCATCAATATGAGATCGGCAGGAGTCTAACTCCTGCACCCCCACCGATCAGCTGTTTGAAGGGGTCAGAGCAGTAATGGGAGCACTGTGTCCACTTCACTCTTTACAGCTTTCTCCCTATTCCCTTGAATGAGATGAACACCTGTAGTTAACTGCACTTCCACTACAATGGAGACGGCTTGCAGGTAAACATTGAAGAGGGCACAGCGCTTGCATGAATGTCACAGCTCCTTCAAACGACTGATTGGCAGGGTGCTGGGAGTCAGATCCTTGATGATCTGATATTGAGAACCTATCTAGTGGATAGGTTATCAGTGCACAATCCCTTTAGTGTCAGCTGAACCCAAGGATTTCAATGGGACTCGATGACTGTCTAATATGAATAGGGACCTCACAGCTATCCCCGGATGACAGGTGCTGTTGGAGAGATGAATCAGGCAGTTGGTTTTCAATATGCTTTATCCTTTTGTTCATGAGAAGATACACCATTGTCAGAACTGTCCCCATTTAAAACATATACAATTTGGGCCAAGCCAAACAAGCATGTGCATGGGGGAATTAGGAAAGACAGCTGAGGTACTATATTTTTTTTTTTTCTTGTTTTCTCATATCTCATAAATACACAAATCTCACATCTCATCTAACCACTCATGTCTCTGTCACATTAGATTCTATTTAGTATGAAGAACGTTGAGTTTAAGGTTTCCAACCTTCTATTCCCTATATTCTTGGTATTGATCACTTTTGTTTAGCCTAGAAGCTAGCTGTATTTTGCTGTTCTTTGAAGCAACTCTCATATTGGCTTAGTCTCTCACAATGTGGACATCCTTTAATGTCTACTGATGCTTCTTGGAAGGTTTACATTGAGCACGTACCAGTGACAGTTGGTAGTATCTAGTGCTTCAAACAAGGTTATAGAACCATTGGCCAAGATGTCACTCCATTCAGCATCTTAACCTGACTGGAATACTAAGGTTTTTCTTGTGTCCTGGCATGATTCAACAGTATTAACAACAGAAGCAAATATAAAGCCATTCATTTCTTTAACCAGTTTTCAAAGTTCTTATTTCACAGACGGGATTTATGTTTGTTAACTGCTATTTATTTTCATGGATGAAAATAGTGGAAAGTAGCAACAAAAGACAAGATAAAGAATAGTATTTCAAAATAATCTTAGTAGGCAAAGCTGAAAATGATACAACAGTATAAATAGCTTGTAGTGCCCTTTGGGACAAACTGATTTCACATCTGTCGAAAGGCACCGCCTTTGTGCCGTACTCCCAATTACCACACAGCAAAACAACAATTTGCTATGGTTTTGCAATGTTGTTTTTCCTCATATTCTGTCTACAGGTAAAATAAGTTGACAGCACATGGCCAAGTAAGAAAAAAAATTGCAAATCTAAAACAGACTGCAGTAAATGTGTGTGTTCTAAAGTGCATTTCACTGTTTCTGCCTTTTGATTATTAACCTTTAATGCCATAAACAGAGAAACACCTATTGTTCTGTGGTGTGTCTGGTACATATATGTATAAGACCACATTTCTTAGGGCTGAGTTCACTGCCTCCAAATATCTATTTACTATTGTCCATTAGGAGCTCTGGTGATAGAGGAGTGTATTCTTTGCCCTTACAGAGGTATATGAGGTCAGAGGTAGAGATGAGCGAAGTTTTTAAAAATCTGATTTGGAACGCTTCACCTAATTTTCCCAAAGAATTTGCTATATTTCTGAATTAATTAGTCACAATACCTGTTAAATCAGCTGTATCCCAGCCTGCAGGGAGTGTGTATCTTGGTGTACATAACTGTGCATTGCAGCAACATGTATAGCTAGTCCTTTCTGGTAGTGAAACACCTACAGTGCGTCAGTATAACAGGCAGGTCACATACAGTATATGGATGAGCGCATTAGCGTGCGTCACTATTAGGCTCAGTTCACACTTCATTTAGGTCAGTTATAGATCCAAAATGCAGAACAGGTGCAGATCTTTTCATGATACACTACCTGCGAGTAGGATTGGTTCCTGATTTTAGCTCACCATACAGTAACTGCTGGAACAGGTATAATGTACTGAAGCATGCAGTGGCCCAAGATTCTACTATAGAGTGAGAGAACGATCTCATTTTACACCATCTGCAGTTTCCTCATAGATTGCTAGTTAACCTGTTAGCCAATGATTCTACTAAATTGTGAAAGAGCTGTCTCATTTCACTGTTTGGAGGTATCCACGTGGATTGATAGATAAGGTATTGTGTTACCCGCTCATCTTACTATAAAGTGAAAGAGCAGTCTCATTTTACACAGTGTGCTGTTTCCATATGGAGAACCTGTTCTGTTGATCGGTATTGGTAAGGCAAAAACAGGAGTGGCTCCAAAGAGAGACATGACATGTGATAGAAATACGTGCAAATCTTCTGTGTTTTAGACCTACTACTGCTTTTGGCTTCCAAATCATGATAAAATCCTGATATAAAATACTGACCTGTTATGCTTTTCATTTTTCAGTTCTATTGACGGATCAGGAGAACGGTAAAATAAATTGTGATGTCAACAAGGCCAAACAGGGACACTAGCGTTCCCAGAACAGACTGATGAGCATGGCAACAGCATGAGGAGTCAACACAGTGGCCCAATCACAGAGTGGGAAGGTGGGGACAACAGTGGCAGTAACAGCACAAGATGGTGGCAGTAGGAGAAGATGGCAGCAGAGGCAGCAGGTGTGTGACATCAGGCAGGTGGTAGCATCAGAATAGTTGCTGGAGCACGTGGCCAGATATAATGGGCCATTTTTCACAATGTTCTGATGTGGCAGCGCACTGCAGTCAGAACATTACTGCCAGAATGACCTAATCTGATGCATCAGGCACCAGTGTGTGGAAATCCTGGCTGATCCACGTCTGATTAATCTTTATAAAGCTTAATCTTTCAACATTTTCCGTTTAAAGGTGAGTTCTTTTTGGGTTAACTATGCCACCAGCCTCACTACTGACCGTGCAGGAAAGCTTGCCCAGGGCAAACTTGGTCAGTTGCGGCCACAATTCAAGTTTGGCTGCCCTGTAGTCCAGAGGATCTTCGATCTGGGGTGACATAGTGCAATCCGAGTATGCTACCACCTGCTGCTTCAGGTTCTACTCCATGTCCTGCTACTGCTGGCTGGTTTCTTCAGTAGGCCGGTGAAGAAACATGCTCATCAGAGACTGGAGACTGAAGTTACTGCTGTCGGAGCCACCCTCCTCCAGCAGTCATGGCATTGGAGCATGAGCGCAGAGGGTCGCCCCAGTCAGACCTTTGTGAGGATGGACAATGGTGCAAATAGGCAGCGACCAACTGACTACTTAGGATGTCTCTATAGTAGATGAGTTTATCATCCCTTTAAACAGGTGTAAAAAAGGCCCGTTATCAAGGGTCTAACATAGTGGAGAGCCAGTAGTCCTCCCTCAGGCGAATGGTTAAAATGCGGCTTTCACTACGCAAGCAACTCAGCATATATCTGGCTGTTTGGACAAGGGACTCGGAGGGACTCCCTGCCTCCATTTCCACTGCATACAGCCACAGTCTGTAAGGGTCATTTGCCTGATCTTCCTCATCACCCTCCAGCTCCTCCTGTTCCTCTTCTATGGCTTGTGCAAATAAACCACCTATTTCTGTATACATTTCCTGGGTGTTAATGTCCTCTTCCTCGTCCCCCGCCTGTTCAGCCCCCTTCCCCCCATGAGATGTAGGTGCCACATCTACTCTCCCCTGCCCAGCTAGATTTATCAACATCTGTTCCAGGATATGAAGGAGTGTACTGATCATACATACGGCTAGTGATAAGGGCTATGAAACCTCACGGATCCAATCTATGGGGGGTGGCGGGGGGAGCGGTTGCTTGGAATCAGCCATCTGCTTTGTCTGCTACTATCATTGAATAAAGAAGACCGTTGTAGAGTGGTGGCCGTGCCATAGAAGGGTCTGAGGCTCGAAGCTAAGTGGCTTCCTTATTTCTGTATACTTCCTCTGGATAGGTCATCAGTATCTGATCATTGAGGGAATGACACTTAGGCCCACCAATCAGCTATTTGAGAAGGCACTGGCGTTCCTGTGAGGATAGCAACCTTGTCTTAGCTTCTAGGTCAGTTACGACATGTTCATTGATGACTTGGCCTAGGTGCAGCTCATCCCCATAGAAGTCAATGGTGCTGAGTGAGATACCAAGCACAACTGCTAAACAATGTATTGTGCTGTGATTGATGAGCCCGGGAAAGGCAACGACACTCATTGGAGCGCTGGTGCCTTCTCAAACAGCTGATCACAGGGGTCTCGGGTGTCAGAACCCAACTAAATCATATACTAATGACCTATGCAGAGGATAAGTCATAGGTATGAAAATCTTGGAAAATCCTTTTATTTATTATGCAACTATCATATTTCATGCCTTTATCTGAGTGTATTATATATATATGTTCTTTTGCTGTTTTCACTGTCTTTGCATAATCTAGTAAAGTCACTTTGTATTTATTAAATTACCAGTGTGGTTTTCATCCTTGTTTCTCTCTATCCTCTTCACAAACTAAGAGTGTGGCTTTGTGGCATTTTTATTTGCTGCATGGCACAAAGGTGATGCCATCTGTAAAAGTGAAAGCGCCTGTATTCTGTTGTGAACTAATACTGAATCTCAGAAATTTCTGAATCTCATTGTACGTCCTTTATAAGAAAATTTACTTGCATATTTTCACATCGACAACACTGCACAGTTCATGGGGTATACTGTTGGGGGTATACTGTTTCTCATTGAAGGGGTGCAGCCGTGTATGGAGACTTATGTCAGGCAATGCTCTATGGGTAAAAAGGTATCTAAATTAGCTAATACCAACCGAACCAGAGACAGACCTTATTACTAGTGTTGAGCGAACATGTTCGGCCGAGTACACTATTCGGCCGAACATGGCGGTGCTCAGGACCACGTGGTGTTCGGCCGAATACCGCGTGTGCTCGAGCGCCATGCTCGAGTCACCTCCCCATACAGGAGAGCTGCTGCAAAGAGGGAGAGAAGAACAATGCCATTAACACCACATGCGCTGCTGCAGCAAGGAGGGACATACACTGTAGGGAGAGAAGCACTCTAGGCAGGGATAGAAATTGCTCAAAAAAGACCCAAAAGCCCTTTTAAGGGCTATTATATCTGGCACAAAGCAAAATTTTATTATTTTTGGGGTGTTTAAAGTTGGTGAAAATAGCACTAGGTGGCCTGCCATTAATGCCACATGTGCTGCTGCTGCATGCTATAGGATACGCTCTGTATACTATATACCTGACATACGTTGCTATAATTTCTGCTGTTAAGCCCGCAGTACTTCTTTTGCGTCTTGCTGTATAACATTTGCGCAAGGAGGGACTTGTGTAGGGATAGAATTTCTATAGGCAGGGTTAGTATCATTGTTCAAAAGACACAAAAGTCCATTGTTAAATCCTTTTTATTTTTTTTTATTTTTTTTTGGTGGTAAAAAGAACCCAAGTGTGCCCTGTCAGTAAAACTAGGTGCACAGCGTATTACAACCGTTCAAAAGTCTATATATCTGACATTTAATACCGTTGTTACATTTAATGCCGTTAATTTAGGCCGCAGTTCCTCATTTGCGTCTGCAGTTTAATTTAAGCAAGTAGGGAATTAAACTATAGAGATAGGATTTGGGTAGGTAGAAAGATTGTTTCTGTTCCAAAAAGACCAAAGTCCATTGTGAAATACGTCTGCTTTTTTTTTGGGGGGGTGGCAAAAAAAACCCCCAAGTGTGCCCTGTCAGTAACGCTAGGTGCACAGCGTATTACAACCGTTCAAAAGTCTATGTAGCTGACATGCGTTGTTACATTTAATGCCGTTAATTTAGGCCACAGTTCCTCATTTGCGGCTGCTCTATAACGTTTGCGCATTCAGAATATTGGACATTTGTTTAAATTTTTCTCATCATACAGTTAATAAAAATCTACAGTATTGTAGTTGTGACCAAGTTGCATATATACTATACAATATGCGCAAGGCGAGCACTAAGGGACAGGGAAGTGGGCGTGCTGCTGATGATGAACGCAGAGGCCATGGCTCTGGGCGCGGTGAAACTGTGCCTGCTGGCAGAGCCCAAGAAACAAAGTCATCCAAAACTCCTAGCTTCATGTCACAGTTTGCAGGGCGGCGCAAGACACAACTCTTGTTGCCACACCAGTGCGAGAAGGTAGTCGGTTGGATTTCAGCTGATAATGCTTCCAGTCAGTTCAGCACCAACCCGTCTTCCACAAAGTCCAGTCTCAGTAGTCAAGAGTCTAGGCAACCGCATCCTCACCCTGATCCTCCTTCCCCCCACCATGCAGAGTCTGGGCAAAGAAGAGATCCCACATTGGGATATTCCGAGGAGCTTTTTTCATCACTGTCCCTTGGCTTGGGCCTCTCGCCAAGGCCGCTTGAAGTGGGACATGAGGAGATATTGTGCCCTGATTCCCAACCTATTGAGCAAACACAGTCTGAAGAAGATGACGGTGTGGAAAGACAAGTATTTTCTCCCGAGGTGGATGATGATGATGAGACACAGTTGCCAATAAGTCAAGGGCAATTAGTGTCTCAAGAGGTTGTGGATGAGGATGAGACGCAGTTAAGTCACATTCTTGTTAGTTCACCATGTCAAGAGGAGGAGCAGAGTGAGGATGTGGAAGAGGAGGTGGTGGACGACGAAATAGCTGACCGAACCTGGGAAGGTGGCAAGCCGAGCGAGGACAGCAGTACAGGGGGGAGGGATCCACAGCAGCGCAACAGGCTGAAAGAGGCAGTGGGGTAGCAAAAAGGAAGGCAGGCCACACCAACCAGGCCCGCAACTGTTTCCCGGAGCAGCCCCTTGCGGCCAGCTCCCTTGCCAAGGGTCAGGTGTTCCGCAGTCTGGCGTTTTTTTGAGGAAAGTGCTGATGATAAATGGATTGTAATTTGTAACCTGTGCCATACCAAGATGAGCAGGGGCATAAACACCAGCAGCCTGACCACCACCAGCATGATCCGACACATGTCAGCAAAGCACCCTAAAAGGTGGGCTGAACGCCTGGGTCCACGATCTGTGTCTGCAGGTCACACCACTGCCTCCTCTTCCCCTCTGTTACGTGCTGTCCAAGACGCAGGCCGAGATGCCTCCCGCCCTGCACCTGGACCTTCGCAGGAAACATCAGCCAGCATGTCCATTTCAATGTCCCAGCGCAGCATTCAAATGTCCTTATCGCAGGCATTTGAACGCAAGTGCAAATACCCTGCCACCCACCCACAGGCCATAGCTCTGAACGGGCAACTTTCTAAGTTGCTGGCCCTGGAAATGTTGCCGTTTAGGCTGGTGGACACAGAGGCCTTTCGCAGCCTGATGGTGGCGGCTGTCCCTCGTTACGCAGTCCCTAGCCGAAACTATTTTTCCCGGTGTGCCGTCCCTGCCTTACGCCAGCATGTGTCCAAAAACATAACCCGTGCCCTGACCAACGCAGTTACTGGCAAGGTCCACTTAACAACTGACACATGGACAGGGGCTGGCTGGCAAATTTTAGCCTGGGGGACAAGCACCCAGCACTGGCCCATGTGTAGCAGCCCACCTTAACCTGTTTAACTCCACCTACCATATAAAGGCAGTATAGGTAACTGGGCTTTAAATCATTAAAAGGCGGCAGCAGGTTGTGTTTTCATGTTGGGATTGTACGTACATGTGCAATCCCGTAGCAACAGCCTGATTATTAGACGGACAAGATTTACCACCTCCAGAGCAGAAGAGACTCCATTGACTATAACGGGGTCTGCTCAGAATGCTGCTCCATTACTGGACAAAAAAGTTTGCATGCAGGACTTGTGTCCGGTCTTTTTGACAGAATCTGTGACAGTGGCCCGAACGCAAATGTGAATATTTGGTATGAGTACGGAGTATAGCATCAGATGAATGTTTAACAAACAAATACAGAGCATTATCCAAGATCCACTGCATGAATAAAGCATCAGAACCAAGTTCATCGCATGAATACAGCACCAGAACCAAGCCTAGATGTCAAATACAGCAACAAAATCAACAACAAATATAGCAACAGAACCAAACCAATAAGTCAAATGTGCCCCTTCATGTATAGTGCCTCTTCTATGTGCCCCTTCATGTACAGTGCCCTCTTCTATGTGCCCCTTCATGTACAGTGCCTCTCTTGCCCTTATGTAAGTGCCTCTCTTGCCCTTATGTACAGTGCCTCTTCTATGTGCCCCTTTATGTACAGTGCCTCTTCTATGTGCCCCTTTATGTACAGTGCCTCTTCTATGTGCCCCTTTATGTACAGTGCCTCTTCTATGTGCCCCTTTGTCAGTGCCTTCTATGTTGCCCCTTGGCCTTCTATGTGCCCCTTTATGTACAGTGCCTCTTCTATGTGCCCCTTTATGTACAGTGCCTCTTCTATGTGCCCTTTTGTACAGTGCCTCTTCTATGTGCCCCTTTATGTACAGTGCCTCTTCTATGTGCCCCTTTATGTACAGTGCCTCTTCTATTGCCCTTATTAAGTGCCTCTTCTATTGCCCTTATGTACAGTGCCTCTTCTATGTGCCCCTTTATGTATAGTGGCCTCTTATATGTGCCCCCTTTATGTACAGTGCCTCTTATATGTGCCCCTTCATGTACAGTGCCTTCTTCTATGTGCCCCTTTATGTATAGTGCCTCTTATATGTGCCCCTTTATGTACAGTGCCTCTTATATGTGCCCCTTTATGTACAGTGCCCTCTTCTATGTGCCCCTTTATGTACAGTGCCTCTTCTATGTGCCCCTTTATGTACAGTGCCTCTTATATGTGCCCCTGAGTACAGTGTATACAAACTGTATAATAATACTCAGTAGAAAGCTAGAATGCAGTGGGTAACAGAAGGTGTGACATCATCAGTCACATGTTGCTAATGGTAACGTAGTAAGAGGTATAATAGATGCAGTGTGTACAGATACATAGTATATACAGCAGTGTTACTGATATGTGCGGTACTAGGTAAAAATTACAACTTGTATTCCAAAATATGAGTACACATGAATATACTATATATCTGTACATAGCGCATCTATTATACCTCACATATCAGTACACTGCTGTGTATAATATATATCTGTACCCACTGCATCTATTATACTTTTATAATACATGCAGTATATACAGATATAGTATACACAGCAGTGTACTGATATGTGAGGTAAGAGTTATAATAGATGCACTGCGTACAGATATATAGTATATACAGCAGTGTACTGATATGTGAGGTAAGAGTTATAATAGATGCACTGCGTACAGATATATAGTATATACAGCAGTGTACTGATACCATATATGTGGTATGAGGTATAAATTACATCTTGTATCTCACATGAGTACACTGCTTTGTATACTGTATACCTGAACAGACTGCATCATTGATGTAGCAATCAGGGAAGCAGGGGAAGTGACTGCTTCAGGGCCCAAGCTCAGAAGGGGCCCCCAAAGCAGTATTGAATCTTTTTATTATATCTACAGGCTTCCCCTGTGTACTGCTGTACTTTATAGAAGAGGATGCCACTTACAGCAGCAGCGCTGGAGCTCCGCCCACCGAAGGTCATGATGAGTGGGGACAGAGTACAATTGTTGTATCCTCCTCCTATGGCCGCTCTCACTCTGGGATCTGCAGTACTGGCACAGGACTTGCCAGTACTGCTTTTTGTTTTCTATTGGCTGGCAGCTTTCTATGATATCTGCTGCCAGCCAATAGTAGAATGTCATGGGATCAGGCCCCACCCACCAGCAGGAAGCTAGTGTAGAGCAGGCTGGCTGCTTCTGCACACAGAGTTGTATGATGCCTGTCCCCCCTCCCCATATGTCCTGTTATCTGACCCCCCCATAGTAATTTACTAATTAATCCCTCCACTGCGTGCGTGTATCAGTGCAACCATGTATGTGGTGAGTGCGTGTATAAGTGTTTCTATGAATGTGGTGAGTGTGTGTATAAGTGTGTCTATGAATGTGGTGAGTGTATGTATGAGTGCATCCATGTAAGTGGTGAGTGTGTGTTTTGAGTGTATTCATCTATGTGGTGAGTGTGTCTATGTATGTGGTGACTGTGTATGAGTGCGTCTATGTACATATGTGGTGAGTGCATGTATCAGTGCATCCATGTACGTGGTGAACGTGTGTATGAGTCTGTCCATGTATGCAGTGAGCACATGTATGAGTATGTACATTAAGTTGGCAGGGTCCCATACAAAAATTTGCTGTGGGGCCCAGTCAGTATTAGCTACGCCCCTGCACTGCATGTATTATACCTTGTAGCTGACATATGAGTACACTGCTTTATATGCTATATATCCGTACACACAGCATCTATTATACTTGTACCTGATGTATCAGTACCTGTCTGTGTATACTATGTGTGAGGTGAGAGGTATAAAAGATGCAGTGGGTACAGATATATGTGGACAGTCATATTATGATCACTGTATGAGGTATTGGGGATTGTAGTTAAGGTTATGGTTTTAGGGTTAGGATTGGTATTTACATTAGGGCCAGTATTGGGGTTAGGGGTCAGTATTAGAGTTAGGTGTAGTATTAAGCTAAGGCTACATTCAGACAACTGTAAGTGTTTTGCAGTCCGCAAATTGCAAAATATGTATACTGGCCTTGTGCATTCTGGATTTTGCGGAATGCACAGGGCCAGCCCCATATAGAAATGCCTATTCCTGTCCGCGTTTGCAGACAAGAATAGGACATGTTCTATGTTTTTTTAAGGGGCCGCAGAACTACGAATGTGGACAGCTGTCCACATCTTTTGTGACCCCATTGAAATGCTAAATTGCGAAATGGATGCGGACCCAGAAATACGGTTGTCTGAATGCACCCTTAGGGCCAGCATTAGGATTAGGGTCAGTATTAGTTAGGGGCCTATATTGGGGTTAGGGTCAACATTAGGGTACATTCACACAACCATATTTCCATTCATTTCAAAGGGGCCACAAAAGATCTGGACAGGACACCATGTGCTGTCCACATTCGTAGTTCTGTTCCGCGCCCCACAAAAAAGATAGGCATGTCCATCTTGTCCAAATGGCAGACAAGAATAGACATTTCT